>PQWD01006384.1:0-47038 GCA_019425675.1 Leucinodes orbonalis | reverse complement strand
GCATGGAGCAGGAAGCGTAGTGGTATTGTTCTTTAAAAAAGGAACAAAGCATTGCTAAAACTACGCCCCATGTCCTCTTGAGTCATGTGTATAAGTTGTTTTCGGAGTTGTCAACGAATCGTCTCCACATCGAAATTTGATGAATTCCAACCAGTCGAGCAGGCTGGGTTTCGGAGGGTTTCAGCACAGTGGACCATCATACCATAAGGCAATTATTCAGAAATCAGAGGAGTACACCAGCTCTGTGCCTAGCGTATGTGGACTACAAAAAGCCTTTGACACATAGAGACCTGGGCTGTTTGCAGGCTTTGCAGAGATGCCTCAGATTGGCGGTATGTTCGGGTGTTGAAATCGTTTATAAAGCCGAACAATGACTGTCAAGTACATCAACAGTGCACAAGACCAATCCAATTGCAGCGGGGGGTAAGACAAGGAGATGTGATATCGCCCAAATTATTCACCAATGCATTGGAAGATGTCTTTAAGACGCTTGATTGGAATGGAAAAGGCATTAATGTAAACGGCCAGCATATTTCACACTTGCGATTCGCGGATGACATTGTTATTATAGCAGAGTCTCTGCAAGACTTGGAGGATATGCTGAACAGCCTAAATAACTCTTCAAGACAGGTGGGTCTCGGAATGAACTTAGAGAAAACCAAAATTATGCACAATGATCATATTTCCCCGAGACCTGTAGTCATAAATGGCGCTCCGATTGAAGTTGTGAAAGAATACGTGTATCTTGGCCAAATCATACAACTGGGCCGGAACAACTTCGATAAGGAAGCCAACAGAAGAGTCTGTTTGGGCTGGGCAGCATTTGGGAAGCTACGTCGTATTTTTGAGTCGTCGATCCCGCAGTCCTTGAAGACGAGGGTATTCAAACCAGTGCGTACTTCCGGTGATGACATATGGAGCCGAAACTTGGACATTCACCGTAGGGCTGGTTCACAGTTAAAGTCGCTCAGCGTGCAATGGAGAGGGCAATGCTGCGGATCTCATTGGCGGATAGAATCCGTAATGAAGATATTCGCCGGAGAAGCAAGGTTATCGACATTGGTCGGAGGATAAGCACGCTGAAGTGGAAGTGGGCCGGTCATGTCGCCAGACGTTCAGATGGTCGATGGAGCCGAAACGTGTTGGAGTGGCGACCTCGCTTAGGCAGACGCAGCGTGGGACGTCCGGCTGCCCGTTGGACCGACGATTTGAGGAGGGTGGCTGGTGGAAGTTGGATGCAGGCTGCTCAGGACCGGGATAGTTGGCGCTCATTGGGGGAGGCCTATGTTCAGCAGTGGACGATGGTGGGCTGATTGATTGATTGATTGAATTAATTAATAACTGAACTTATGAAACAAATTAACTTAATCGTACTTTATATTGAATCACACGATCACGTGAATGGATTCGCTCAGGAGATCTATTAATTTAAATGTAATATTACATGCCCATACTTTTTCCACTTCACTCAAAATTAAAATTTATTTTCATTGAATGTATGACTTTCAATATCGCAATTTAAACGTAAATAAATTATAGTTTCATATTATGAGACTTCATAAACACTCACAACTTTTGAATATCTTCGCAGGCGTGCGCAGGTTTCCTTACGATGTTTTCCGTTGCCGTAAGAGCGTCGGAGAAACGTACATACAATTTTGAAAATTCTTAAAGACATTTGTACGTGGCGATTTTTAAACCTGCATCCACCCGGCAGGAGGGCAACAGTCCACACCATTCACCACCGACGGTCTATAATAGATTTGGTTTTCATCAAATAAACTAAAATTTAATTTTGGACCACATTTTTTTACAGTTTTCGTTAAGTTACGCAAAATACGAGTTTCCATATCGAGCAAACAGTCCTTGGAATTGTATTCAACAATTCCGCGGACATGTTGACAGTTGAAATGTGGGAATTTCCCAGCGAATATATTTCGGAATATCGAGTTTTCCAGCATATCTAATATAAACCGTATTCATTATTGAATCACTTAATTGATTAAAAGAATTCAAAATAATAATTTAAATAACTTAGATAAACATTACTATATTGAATCACACGACCACGTGGATGGATTCGTTCAGGAGATTTATTAATTAAAATGTAATATTATATGCCCAAACTCTTTTTCATCCACTCAAAATTAAAATTTATTTCCATTAAATGTACAGGTTTGAATATCGCAATTTTAATATTTTTTTTGTTAAAGTTATAGTTTATAAAATCTCATAATATAACTATATTGAATGGATTCTTCTTATGGATATTGAAATGAAAGTTTTTTCAGTCGTTCAATATAATGCTGATTTCATAATAACTGTGGGTAAATCGGAAATTTCACATTGAAGATATCTCTAAACTAAAATAGACGAAAACCCAGGAACGAAATCACTGCAGGGGGTTACCGCCATCTATTAAAACAATGTTACAATAATATTCCTTCGTCTATTATGGTACAAAATGCTGACGTATCATTATAACAATACTGTATTAAGAGATTGCGGTTATCCCCCAGGGCGCCATAGCGATTCATTAAACTCATTTTTCAAATAAACTTTCGTTTACGCAATAGTAGCACTATTGCCGTCAATTCGCTTAATTATTATTGTTGTGAATTTATTGGTCGATAATAAAACTAAAAAGAAATCCATCCCTTACTGTATTGAAAACCTTATAGGCACAATACTCCCTCAACTGAATTAGTAGGAGTAATTTGCAGGTAATTGGTTGTAGCTAAAGTTAATTTTATATCAATGCAAAATTAACCGTGGTATTGTTATTTCACCATCAAAACAAATGGCATTTAGAAAGCGATCCAAATAAAACATTGAATCGCCAGCCATCTGTCTAGACTTTCAACGATTAAAACGTGACCTGGGAGACTTTAGCAGACCTGGAGTGCAATAGAAACTAATATACAGACACTATAAAACTATTCTAGATGCATTGCTGCATTCCACCTGTACAAGTTTGAACAACCTTAACTAAATCGCCAATGAATACGCGGTAAAACTACTGCGCCTTCAAAGTTATGGTTGCGTGATAAAAGTTGCTAATGGAAGATGGAAGGAGTAGTCACGAAGTCGCAATTAGATCGAAGCGAGTTGAGGAACCCTTTGCCGATAATTTTACGTAGTTAGCGCAAATGTGCCCGCGTTGACTTTGTCCTTTTGCTTTTTGCTCGATACTAGTAGAGTGCTAAAAGCATTTTATGGAACTAGAGAGCCGTTGTTGGCGTTTGAATAAAGACGGTCATTTCGATTTCACATCTCTGCGGCATTTTAGATGTGCAACAAGGTTAAAGTAATAATAATTTATTGGCAATTTACAATAACAGAAACTCATACAAATATTAAACATTCGAAAATGGATATTCGTGCTGTTGGCTTCGGCCCCACGCATGTCTTCAAAAGACCGGACCACTATTTAACCCGTGAATCTTATTGGATTTCGAAAACATAATACGAATACTTAATTTCTTTTAATTACTTACCCTCCATTTAAGCAAATGCCAATACATTCCCCGCTTCTCTTTATCCATCTCTTTCTACGTTCATTTTAGTCAGTTGTAATCTCCAACTTGTTTGTTTTCATACCAAGTAATTAGCACTACAAAGTTTCTGCCGTGAGAATATTTAGCATTAGAGGCAAATCCTACAGGAAACAGTCACAATTCAATCTGAGCCGTCGCGGTGGCCCACTAATGACTCGGCCAACGGGGCCAATCGTGATTTATTCGCCACGGGCGACGACTAGCCCTACGGCTCGAGGTATAAGCGACAGCTGTTACAGATCAATTCTTAGTTGCTTAATAAGGAAATATACTTTTTTTTGGAGCATCGGCGGCTCATTGGTCTGGACTGTTGCCTTCCGATATGGCAGAATCAAATCCTGCCATACACCAATGTGTTCCTACTAATTACTACTTCAACTTGTTAATCCGGCGAGCATTGTTAATAACTTAAGTTATTTAAAAAATTACATCGATAATTTCTGATTACATCTTTGAGAAGCTTCTCTTCATTGTCCGGTAAGTGAATTTAAACCTGTGGCCTACAGTCAGTGTCCATGTCTCAGCTACGTATGTTAGTACTACTGATGGCGCATCATTCAAAATCTTCTAGCATTGCGACATCTAATCTTAAAATGCACACCTAGACAATGCAGTACCGAGTCTACCACATACTCGTAGTATTGTATTTTTCTGTTTATTTCAGAATTACAGGCAAAAGCTTAATATTGTATAAAATAATCCTCTCTCACTTTATTTACAGGTTACATTTCGGGGAGTGTGCGATGGAATTACACGAGTTAATTCCACCAGCCCCTTTTCACCATAGGGATACAACGCGGCGAGCGTTCCATCCTTACGTGGTTGACATTCCATTTATCCGCACAGCGCGCTATGGTGCCTCGTTCATAATGCGCACCGCAAAGGAATGGATCTTTGCCTCCTTATGTGTTCCCGATCATTACAACCTGGCCGTCTTCAAGGCAAGAGTGAATAGGCTGTTTCTAGGCAGGCATGATCCATCCTAGGCCGCATCATCACTTACCATCAGGAGAGATGGCGGTCAAATGTCTGCCAATAAATGATAAAAAAAAAATTAGAGACGCCCTCGCTTCCTCTCCTCACTGGCGTAGACACGTTACTCGCACCTGCTACGAACTTTCGATATTCCAACGCGAAAACGATAATTGGTTTCGATTCGGCCGCTTGTTTGCGCGAAATGGCGCACCAATTAAATTTTGTTTGGACGCCTCGCGCCGAAGAGTCATTTAGGGCCCTTAATGAGTTATTTTTCGGTTGTGACTAAGCTTTTTTTATCATACATCATATGGTAATCGATCAGGTGATTTATTTGAAAGTGATACCATCACCCATAAATACATGCAACTCCGAAGAAGCAACGAGTGCATTGTTGACCTTTGAATATCTTTGTCTAGCAGTGGACTTTTTTTTACTCGCTTAGCTAAAACTAATCGTACAGCATACACTACAAAGTTCAAAATAAATTGCTGTATTCAGCCTTTAAATATTTCAGTCAACTCAAAAGCTGAACAGTCCATTGTAATTGATATAAATTCAATATTCGATACTCTTCAATATCGACTGGAATCGATATTTTTAAGCCGAAAGCTATGTCAGTATTTCCTGTCGCGGACAATACAAATACAATAACTCAGCGCGGTCCGGTTAAGCCTCTTACTGCAGCCACTGCAGTCGCCCTCAGTGGGGCGAACAACTGCTAAGTAAAAACACAGTATGAATAATCCTTGTAGATAAAAAAGCTACAGATAAGGGAGAATAGTGAAAGGATTTATTGGAATTTAACTGTGGATCAAATACAGGTATTAACAATATATATGAAAATACTATAATAATCGTTTACTTTTAAAGTAAACGATTTATTTATTTATTTATTGCATTCCAGTTGACATCTATAGATGTTACATAAACAATTTACATAATATAATATCTAATCATCATATGGACCTTTACAGGCATAGCAACATGGAAGTGAGAGGGCAGATATTTTATCATAATATATTTAATTAATTTTCCTTGTGTTTTATGTATTTAATTATAGTCGATTTTTTTCTTTATCATTTAAATATTCATTTATTTTGTAATAGCACTTTTTATAAGATATTCTTTCAGGATTTTCAAAAATTTTAGATAGGAATCTTCATTTTTTATATAATTTGGTAAGTTATTGTAAATTTTTATAAACATAGATAGATTCAAAAGTATATGACCATAATAATAATATATATCTCTCTCTTAGACGATATCAACATCATTTCTGACTACTGTGACAGCGCAGATGACTCTCAGCCTTCAATAACATTCCGTACAAAATGTTTCAGGCATATATGCATCGATCTATCTAGTAAAATATTTTTATAAGTGATCTCAAAATTCATTGGGTGAGCTCGTAAAATTTAAAAACCTAATGCTAGCGCGGTGTAACTTTGTAACTAGTTTCTAGAAGTAGTATTTATAGTACAATCTTGAACAACAGAACATCGCTGATGTTTAACATGACACGTACAATAGCAGACACATACACATTGACAATCGAATCAATGCACCGCATAATAGCCCTTTCATGACTTAATGATTGATATAGGAACTTAACTGTTGCCATCTCGATATGGATTATGGTGACACCTACCACATTGCGTGCCGTCCGGTTAGAGCCTGATTCGATTAGCGTCACATCATATGTCCTATTACGTATGATAGGAATGCTTTGAAGTAGATTCCGAACTACGTCCTCTGTCGAGTTCATTTCGGAATGAGAAATGGCACATTCATGGGTTTATTTTGCATAATAACTTTTATTAAATATAAGTAACATTACAAAGCAATTTAATGTAATTATAAGTACCAGTGACTAGGTGATTCATGCTAGAGGCCCACTGACCATTGGAATAGATAAATTGGAGAAGGCGTATTGCAAGCATGGCGTTAGACTGTATCATAAAAGGTCACTAGTAGAGGCTAGTTTTGTATCTAACCTCCATGCTGGGGATAATTGGCCGACCTTTATATGGAGTGGAGTGATATAAATCGAAGTACTAATTAGTTTACTCGTTTGTAAAGCTATGAAATAAGAATTAAAAAGCCACTGCTGGCACCATCAGGCAGAAATTCAATGTCCAGGAAAGGATAAAAGAAACAAAATAAACCTACATAAAATCGCACAATGACAATATGAAAAAAATACTAAATGAAGTAATTAAATTCACTGTTTTATGTCATGAGTTTTTCAAATGTATTTTTATAACCTCTATAACGTGTTTATAGAGGTCACAAAATATCAACTGTTAATCTATTTCGAATTGAGGGAAGACAACAACGCTCGGGAGATTCGCAAAATTTAATAAAAGAGGAACAATCTGGAGACAGGAAGAATAATGACCCGGTGATAACGAGCGACGACTTTTTTAACTCTTTTCACCTTTGGGGCGAAGATGTGTACGATCAGCTACAAAGTTTCCTATTTCATAATATTCACCCTTATTCCTCTACTTATAAAGTTCAGACATCAGCAATAAAATTTCGTAGCCTCCGGGCTGAATACCTCGCTTGTTGACCTACAGCAGTTTTTAAAATATTCTGTTTAATATTTTACAATAGTCACTATTCAAAATTCTTGGGTATTGTCGTTACAAAAGAAAGCTTTGTATGATATTTTGCATTGAGCTCTTCTCAGTTTTAGTGTACTATGATATAAACTTAATCTGAATATCTGATAGATTGCATTTATTTTTTATTATTAAAACTACCTTGTTGAAAAAAGGATATTACACAGTAGATTAATATTTAGCAGACAAAATTTTGTGGTGTTAGTCTGCCTGCATTGTGTTCCAGGAGCAGACGCATATAATTGAATTGTATAAATTTGACCAAACTCTGTAAAACCAAGTATTGAAAAGAGTAACCTACGGGTTTCTTGCCGGGATCTTCTCGTTGGATGGCAGCATTCCGAACCGGTGGTAGAGTCATTAGATTTAATAAAAAAATTATATACTGTTTTGACGATTCAAAAGTATCTGTAAAGATTTATTTGAATAAAGCATTTTTCAATTTCAATTTCAATTATTGTTTTCAGCAAGAGGAACTATTTCAAAACCAATGTCAATTAGGTACATTATGCTTCTTTAAGATACAGTACTTTTACTTTTAGTGCAATCGTGATCTGCGCTAAAGGGTTAGACAGGGAGTAAAATTAATAGATACTATGTCTTATAATCTAAGCTATAAGTAAGCAATTGTATTATTGTATCTTAAATAATCATGGGTAGTTGACAACTTTTAACAGGGCTGACGTCCTAATTACAAATATTTTTGATACGAAAAAGCTATCGGATGGCTCAAGCCGCATTCATTGATTAAAGGTTGTACCAGGGCATTAAAAGCTGGTGATCCTGATAGATAAAGGAACCTCTGACATCTAATACTAGGCATGATAACTAGTAAATCTTTTCACCATAAATACCATGCTACTTAAAACACACTTCACGGAAACAACACCGCATATACTAATGTATCGACATTTATTCAAGACAATTAAAAAACCATTTACCTTAGCGTATGTTCTAGAGCATAATGAAAAGGTGGTGAGCCAATGACGTAGGTCTACGAGTGTATGAACAACCCCACTGTTCCGTTTAATTGCGCTGGTGTCGGTCCAAGTAGCCAATAGGACTGTCGTGGAGTCCGAACGTCTAGATATGGTATATTTACATAGATCTTTTTTTTTTTTATTGCTTATGTAAGCAGACGAGCTGGCGGCCCATCTGATGGAAAACGGTAACCGCCGCTCATGGACAACTGCAATGCTAAGGGCATAGCCATGCCGCTGCCTATCAAGAGGAAAGGGTTCTCTTTAAACCTCGTTTGAAGAAGGACATGTCGTAGTTATTAGGGAACACCGAGGCTGGGAGGTCGTTCCATAATTTGCACGCACGCGGAAGGAACGATCGCTGGAAACGAACGGTTTTGGAAGCGAAAGTTTCCAGGTGGTATGGATGGACCCTAGCTCGGCGTCGAGTCGTACGATGGTAAAACGGTGACACCGGCATGATATCAAACAGTTCCTTGGAGCACTCACCATGAAAAAGCCTATAAAACACACAAAGAGAGCTAAAGTCTCTCCGGAATTCCAAAGACTCTAAACTGTTAGTGATATGATATTCTTCTGATATGATATGATATGATATTCTTAAGTAATTAAAGTATTTATTACTAAGACGTAAATGCATGAGGTTAATTTAATTTTAAATCATCTATTTTATTTTAAGTAATATTGTACACAAACGTTGGTGAGTCTAATAAATAAAATTAAAAAAAAATGGTTATAGTTTTGTATGTAGAAAGCTAGGCTCGAATATTGGTTACTCCATAACAGCCTCCGTGGTCTAGTGAGATTAGTGTTGATGATGCATGATCCTTGGATCGTGAATTCTAATCACAAGGCAATCGGCTTAGTGAAAGTAACTTTGTTAAATTTTTTGCCCACTTTGGATAGGACATTGCAGGCTGAATTAAATAAATAAATATCCACTAATATTTACACAGTGTCATCTAGTCCCAAACCAAGCATTTAGCCTGTAATATGGGTGCTAAACAATATGGGTAATAAACATGTCTACTTATTTGTTTTTGGAAATACATACATATTAAACATAGAAAACACCCAGACACATACAAACAGGACATGTTCACGCACCCCAATGTTTGTACTGCCCGGGGATCTAAGCCGGAACCCTTGATGTAAGAGCCGACTACTCAACCAACACCACATGGGTCGACGTGGGAAAAGGCAAATGATTCCTTGCTTTGGAGGGCACTTGAATTCTTCCGTTCCGGCTAGTATTTTAGGATGGTAGTCGTTAACATCCACCAAACCGCACAGAGCCCGCGTGGTGGGTTATGGCCCAAACTCCCCATAGCCATGCTATGTGGGAACGCTTGTGCTCTTTAGTGAGACGTTATAGGCTAAAATGATGATAAGATGACAGACATAAAATAAAAACTAGTTATATTCTTATTCAGCTGTGTCTGTGAATATGTCAATTTTGATGAAGTTTCGTATTGAACAATGGGTTTTACTTAAAATATGGAGACAGTTGAAACAACACCAGTCCTGGCTCGATCCAGAATAATTAGACCATCGGTTGAGGAAGCGTTGGCGCTAGATTCTAAATATCTTTAAGCGTCAATATTGAAAAGCACTGTCACTATAACGAAAAGAAGAATATAAACTCAATATTGAGTGAAATACATGCATTAGTGAAAATTAAGGGGGATGGGAATACTCCAGTAGCAGTCTTTGTAACTGTAGTGCTACTGAGACTCATGGAACACTTACTAAACTGTTCGAACTGTCCATCAGTGTGCGGTGTCTGAGATTTCGATGGCACATAAAAGGCCTATCAAATGGGTCAAGTATGGGTCTCATTCACATTAGATTTTGTTTATCAAGCAATATTGACTCAATAAAGAATACACAGTCTAAGAAAAATCTTCAAGAAAGTAATAGATATCCCACCAAAACATGTCGTTTAAAATATTGCCAAGACTGCCAAATAAGGTTTGCAATGTAAAAAGGTCTCATGTAGAGATGAGCTGAATCGACACGGCCTAACTCTACCGAACCTTATCATCATCATCAGCTCATTAAACGTCCCAACCGAGGGGCACGAGCCTACCCGTACGCGGGTGTTTTGGCCTTAGTCGTCAACGCGGGCCCAGTGCGGATTGGCCGACTTTTATTCGAACAAATTCGACCGAGCCCCAAATTTGGAAATTGTTTCAATACAACACGATTTATCTGTGAGATTGGTTTATCAAGAACCTAAACAAGCTGCCCACGTCCAGTAAAACCATGTCTTCGCCGTACAATTGGGCGTAACCGTCAAATGGCCAGTTAGCGAAGCCGCACCAGCACCAGTAGCCGGCGTATTTACGACATGGCCGTAGTATAAACACCGATACTGAAACTTCTCAGCATGCTGAGATCAGTGTGGGCGAACTATCGATAGTTTGATATATCAATGGTGGATTATATCGATAGTCAAACAATCGATAGTTTTTTTAGTCGACAGACGCCCACGACCTGATTTTCAAGGTCTGCATTGAATGACTTTATTTATGCTATGGGGTAAACAAGTAAACGGCTCATTTGATGGTAAATATGATTGCCGCCCATGTAAATGACCCCCGCCTATGGATATCTTTTGTATCGATTGTTTCAGCTATAGTTAGCAGCAAAAGTATTATCAATATGGATACTATTGAAAGTTAAGCTTCGATAGTATCGATGGTTTTCTAAGTGTTGATAGTATCTACACACTATCAAAACATATAATCGATAATATCCATATCCACAACGATTCTGTGACTTCTGCACAACCAACGATACAAAACAACGATAGTCTATCGATATATATATCGTTTGGCAACACTAGCGGGGGCATTTTCCGTTGAATTTACAAGGCGACGGGGTCGTACTTTCTTTACTGGCTGCATTTAGGTTAAAGATGGGTCTCCATTAAGTGTTTCGTCGAGTCGAGTTTCGCTGGCGTCTGCAAAATTAATGGTTATGAGAGGTTGTTGTGCACCGGTGCAATATTTCCAACCAGGTAAGAATGTTTGGTCACATGGCTGGTCGAAATAACATGGTCCTTGTTGTTTTCAATATTTCTGTATTTTAAGATCAATGTTCAAGTAACTTGGAACGCGACAATTTTTTAATTTAAAAGTACTCATTATTTAAGTTCTACTTTTCAGGTCAGTAAATGCAACCACAGTAAACTTAAATAATTATATTTTTATAGCTACAAATATTTTATAGATACTTTTGAAACGTTAAATATTCATATTTTATATGACATAGGATCTAGATGAGTCGGCATGAAACTCAGTAGTCATTCTCTTAAACTTTTTGTATTATTGGTAACAGAGTCAATATTAAATAATTTATAGAATAATTGTGTGACAGGAACGCTATATGAAAGACCACACATTTAAAGTAGTGGATAGCAGCATAAACAGAAAAAAAAAAACACAGAAACACTAATAAACTGCTTTTTGTAAACTTTCTATTGAAAGACGGCCAAAAACTTAAAAAAAAAAAAACATTCTCTTTTGTTTGTCCTGCTATAACGAGCTCATAACATTAGATTTATGTCTATCAATAAAATAATAAAGGAAGCTAAGTATCTACATCACAAGCACTGAAATAGGATAGCGCCGGAGTAACCTACGTTACGTGATGTTATTGGAAATAAATATTTCCGAAGCAATAACTATTGAACCTGAGAGGCACTCAGATATCGGATGCGGGTAACTCGTTCCCGTCGTTCCCATGATAATCTAATTAGTACATTTATGAACTGTTCACTCAATTCTAGCCCAAGCAAATCATACTAAGTCAAAGTTTATTCCTAGATTTTGCTCACATCTTCTTCTCGAGAAGACTTGAACAACATGATCTATGCTGGAGTCAGACTTTCAAAACCACCCTTTTTGGTCTTAGACAAGGTTTATTTAAGACCGCCACATTACATCACAGACTGTCGGCTGGAATTTCTTAACAAAATAGGAAAATCCGTACAATTAATAGACTTTATTAGAATTAAGTTTTTTTTTAATTAAGGCGTCGGTGGCTCTGTGGTGTGGACTGTTGCCTTCCTACCGAGAGGGCGCAGGATCAAATCCAGCTTAACTCAAACTGGGATTATTTTATTATTTAAATTAATAATTCATTTGATAACTCCAATATAATCATAGCAATAAAGAAGAAAAAAGCCAAAATATGCAATTTTAGAAAAACATAAATTTATAAAAATCATACTAAAAGCGCAAATTTCAGCATTTTTAATGAACGCTCTTCAGAACTTTTAAAGCAAAAAAGAACTTTTAACGTCTTGATCAATAGAATTTTCAAACACATAGGTCAATGATCGTATAAAACAAAGATATCTACATTCAGTTCATTACAATTCGTATGATGATAAATAAGTTACAGGCTTTTGACGGCTGCTAAGTAGAATACACAGATGTTGTTTTTAAAAGATTTTTGGACGATTCCTCGGACCAAACTTAATAGATAGTATTTAAAACGAATTTCTGTGCAACAGCTTGTTTTTAATACTGAAATACTTTTTCAATCACTTCATTATACATATATCTATGTATAACAAAGTAATTGAAAAAAAAACAACACATTAACATTTACATTCTTTTTATTGGTTTTTCATAAAGTTCTAATAATAATCTTATCTATATAAAAAAATCTTACTAGCTCTTAGTCATTAATCAGTATTTTAGTTTTTGATTTTCTTTTGACCCGACTCATGAGGTGTCGGTTTGAATATTTAAAATAGTTTTTTTTTAAATTACCATCTCTACTCCATAAACTGCTGCTGTTTGAGTGATGTATTTTCTTAAATTCATTGTTTGATATTAAGGGTACAATATACCTATACTGTATCCTTAATATCATGTCGCAGAACCGATGGCCGTTGGATCAGACGAGTTCTGGAGTGAAGACCGCGTCTTGGCAAGCGTAGCGTAAGACGCCCTCCGACTCGATGAACTGACGACTTGCGAAAGGTCGCTGGTGGAAGGTGGATGAAAAAAGCGGAGGACCGGGATATCTGGCGCAAAATGGCAGCGACCTATGTCCAGCAGTGGACTGCGATAGGTTGAAGAAAAAAAAAAGAAACATACCTATTAATATACAATAAATTCGACAAACGCTAAGACTTGCATCGCGTCAGATTTCTTTGCTTCAGGTGAAATTTCACTAATAAACTTCGGGAGTCAATAAAAGAAAAGCGACAGATGAGAGGAATTTGAGCTCTTTGTTTTAACGGTTCGTTCGATTTATTGCTTCTTCGCACGGCGAGCTAAGAATTTTATGTCATATTTGATCGGTAATTTCAATTATATTTTAAAGTGAAAGATTTATTAGAAATAATTTCAATCTTTTTAAGTGTTAGTAAATTAGTAGTTTTAACACTTTTTTTAAAAAGATATTATGATGTTTCTGTTAAAAGAAAGATGTCATTACCATGTAATGATCTTATCCTTATAAGCAAATACAAGATGGGCTTACTTTCCAACGATAAACTAATCAATTAAATACCATATTAATAATAATAATATTTTTATCACTTTATTGTATCTGACTTTTTGATTGTTGAATTAAATTAGTCAAATATTTACGCTCAGTATTATAATCTGGTAGAGGTTACCAAAATATACGATTATCAACCTTTAATGGCCTACTGCATGGCACAGGCCTTCCCGCACAGCACAGCTATGGGAAGATTAGGCCATAGCCAATAACGTAGGCCTAAAGCGGTTAATAATGTCAGCTCAATATAAGTCCCACCGAGGGGCACGAGCCTACCTGCAAAAGGTGGCCTAAGTGGTCCACGCGGGTCCAGTGCGGATTAGCCGACTTCACGCACAACCTTTGAATATACTATTCAAACTGCATATAAGTAAAAGTGGTTTTCAATGCATTTTGACCGCGATCTAGACCACGGGGCATAATGAAAGTATATTTGTAATAAATAAAAAATAAATATCCACTTAAATTCACATAGCGCCTTTTAGCTCCATATTAAGCGAGAAGCTTGTAGTTAGGGTGCTAAATAACTGAAAAACATAATTAAATTTATTTTTATAAAGGCATTTAAATGATACATAGAACACCCAGACCATTACAAATAGACATGCTCATGGGCACAAATGTTTGTAATGCCCGAGGATTGAACCTGGAGCCCTTGGTGTTGAAGCCGACGTCTCCACCATTATACCACATGGGTCGTCAAGTTAATATGTTGTTTTACATTATTCGCTGAACTAGACGTCAATGTGTTCAACCTGTTATAGGTATAACGTAACTTTGCCAATAAAATCGAAGCGAAATGAAAATTGGAATTTAGGGCTTGGATAGGGAAAACGAAAGTAATCGGGGAGAAACGATATGCCTCGCTCACGTTAATTTCAAAGAGTCTCCCTGTAAATGGAGACATTTTTATTCACTATGGCAACAGTTCGGGTGTTCTTAGGGCTTTCTTATTAATTGACTTGATGCCAACCTATGCGGATATTTTCCATTATCAGTTGTTGACCTCCTTCAATGCCGCTCTGTCATGGTCAGGCGTATCACTTACAATCAGGTGAATGACCTGATAGTCCTGTTCAATTCGTACCATAAAAAACTTTCTATCGTCGTCAATATTGTCCTCCCCATCCTGCACCAGATATTCTGGTATTTCGCTTTTTCACCAGAAACATTTCGCATGTTGTCAGTCCAACGGGCCGAAGGTGTCTTACGCTACACTTGCCAATCACGGTCTCCACTTTAGTACTCGTCTGCTCCAACGGCCATCTTTTCTGCGATACACATGACTATATACGGTGAGTTATTTCAGTAGCTTTAGTTCTTCAATAAATAACATCATTGTTCATTGTATCTCTGAGTGAAACACCGAGCTTTGATCGTTACGGCATCTCCAAAAGACGCCTGACATTATATTTTGTATTGCGTCTCGATTCGTCAAAGTTTATTTTACGAGTAGATTATACATAACAGATTTGAGTATATTTTTGTTTTATAATGCCTTGTAGTGAACGGACGACCAATTCACTCACTTTACTTTCACAGTGACATGACTACCCATTGCAGATACATTGGTGTAGACAAGATAGAGTTATTAGTTTCTGTCTGCTCTGCGCCTGTCACTCGAGATGACAGATATTGTAAAGCTAAAAGTCCCGAGTATATATTTAAAACATATTTTTCTCTTTAACCTCTCACATTCTACAGCGGATTAAATCACATGTTTTTAAGTTCTGCAACTTTGTCTATCAAGAGCTTTTACTAAATCTATCTATTCAACCTATCATCGCATCCACCGTTGGACATAGGCCTCCCCCATTTTGCCCAGATATCCCGGTCCTCGCTTCTTTTATCCAGCCTTGTCGTCGGTCCAGGGCCGGAGGCGTCCTACGCTACGCTTGCCGAGACGCGTCTCCACTCCAGAACTCGTCCGCTCCAACGACATCGTTCTGCGACATACGGACCAGCCACTGCGACTTCAACTTGCTGATCGGCGGGCTATATCGGTAACTTAGTTCTCTTACGGATTAAATCATTACTCTTACGATTAAATCATTTCTGATCTTATCCCTAAGAATACCCCAAGCATAGCTCGCTCCATGCGCGTTGATGACTTTGAACTTGTGAACCAATTCCGCAGTCAAACATATTTATATAATAATTATATTTAAACGCATTTTAAAATTTAGGTTGTATAAATGTACGGCCATAGAATGTATTCTATTCTGTGAGCGTGTGCCTCGAACACTACTCTAGATATTTATGCTTATGCGGGTTATGATATACATGTCAAAGCTAGATTGACAGCCATGCCCCATCTTCAACCACATCGTCACATAACACAGCACAGCTGCCAAATACATGTAGATAAATAAATATCCACTGATGTTCAGAAAGCGCCATTTAGCCCAAAACTAAGCATTGCCTTTAATATGGGTACTAAATAATTTAGTACATTTTTTATAAATACATACTTACTTACATAGAAACCATCTAACAATATTATACATACAAAAGACAAGTTCCGAAAGAGAATGAACCGAAACCCTTGGGTTAGTAGCCGACGTCTCAACCATTCCACCAAATGGGTTGTCTATGTCTTATATACATATGCTAACCTTACCTTAGTCTACATAAATTCCAAGTAGATACAACTGCTTAGTTCTAAATGCGTCGTTGAAATGTTGTACGCTCACCATGTAACTTATACCATAATATCGGAATCTTCAGTGGGTTCACACGTTCCACGGCATTATACTTCAAGTTGCGACGACAAACTTATGGATTCTGTTATGCGACAACACGAAATCGGTGGTACGACGTGACTAGTACAATATTAACCTTATTCTAAACTTTAACTTGACACAAATAGAGTGAGTATCGATGGTGATACACAGCTATTTCAACTTAAGTGCCAAATTATTTGTGAAGATAGTTTGAACCATAAATCAAATAGGGTTACGAATGAATTTGAATGGCTGGAGTTATGTTTGTTTAAGCCTGTTTTATGCTCAATTAAATACTAAGATATAGCAACCTTATTTATTGAACAACAACTATGGCTAAGTAAGTACATGAATCTGCTATAGTGCATCGATTAATGTTAACAATTTATACAAACCCAGATATACAAATTCAGATTTTAATGACAAAAGCAGCAATGCAATGGACTGCTAATTAAGTTTTTCTTTCAAAACAAGTCAAGTAGTAAGATTGATAAACAAATAGTCTGCTGTGTTGTCAAAATTTACAAATAAAATCATAACTCAAACAAACAAGTAAACATACAAAAAAATCTTTATTAAAAAAAATGTTACAGATTGCTTTGAATCGTCAATTGTTATAGCACCTTCAAGAAGAGCCGGCAAGAAACTCGATTGGCACTCTTTTTAACGTTTTACATATATCAGTGGTTATAGAGTTTTGTCATTTACCTACACATAACTTTACAATAAATTATTACAAAGATTTTGTAACTTACTAAACCACTATTCGGTGTCTCTCTCTTCAACCTATTGCAGTCCACTGCTGAACATAGGTCTCCCCCATTTTGCGCCAGACATCATGGTCCTCCGCTTTTCTCATCCAGCTACCACCAGCGACCTTTCGCGAGTCGTCGGTCCATCGGGCCGGAGGGCATCCTACGCTACCTTTGCCAAGACGCGGTCTCCACTCCAGAACTCGTCAGCTCCAACGGACATCGGTTCTGCGACATACGTGACCAGCCCACTGCCACTTCAACTTGCTGATCCGGCGGGCTATGTTGGTAACTTTAGTTCTCTTACGGATTAAATCATTTCTGATCTTAACCCTAAGAGAGACTCCAAGCGTAGCTCGCTCCATTGCGCGTTGAGTGACTTTGAACTTATGAGCCAATCCCGCAGTCAGTGTCCATGTGTCTGACAAAGTTATATTTAAACATCATACTGGAAACCAGGACCGACTACCTAACGTGTCCCCTCGAAGCACAAAAGTCTTTATTTTCGGCGTAACCCTGTCAGATTTCAAACTGGGACACTTAAATGATTTTTAGTATCCATCCTTTGTATGAGATGCAACCTATGAAGACTGGATCAAGTCGACCATTTAAGGTTTGCCCTGTGAAAAACATATCAGGGAGGTTACCAATCTCTTAAAACAGATTGTTATAGAGAATCGTCAGCATTTTTGTACCAGAAAAAGAAAAGTAATATTATTGTAAAACTGTTTTAATAGATGGCGGTAACCCCCTTGATCTCATATATAATCAAGCTGCTGAATCTACACGACCTAACTGTACCAAACCTTTGTTGAAAATACAAAACAGTAAATATGTATGGCTTCGCTTTTTAGTTTCTTATCTAAGTAAGTAACGAAACTGTTGTTGTTGTTGAAGTAAGGCCGTGAAGATCAGAAACTTAGCTCTATATGAGATCTGATATCTTTTTTACGGCGCAACCTTACGCGGTCGGTTAGCAACATTTTACATGAAATATTTTGATGGGGTTTCAGTTATTTTTGTAAGTTTCTGGGCAGTATTTTTAGGGTTTGAATTTTTTTGAAGTATTTATTAAAATAACATAAAAACGACGAAACACTTCGAAAAGTAGTAGTGCCTTAGCATAGCTCGTCTTGGCGGGGGCACTGCTGTGCCCCCAGATGGACACGCCCTGGTCATTCATGTTACAAAATATATTCTAGCTCAGGATAAGAAGGCGGTCAATACAAAATCACTTTGGCAACGGAAAACAGCCGCGAGCTGCCAACAAAAGTTAACACCAACTAGAAGAAACTTGCCGATTCGAAAAAAGCCGATCGGATGTAAACGAGCTTTCTCATAAATAAAGATGCGAGAACTCGCAAAAGTCGAGTTTGCATCGAGTTTTACATCGGCATATGATTCGCGGCTGAGTAAGCAATCACAAGTTGTACGAATGGCGCCTCCGTGAAATATGAGGGCGGGCTTGGCACTGGCGTTATAGACGAAATAGTAATAAATAAACAATAAAAAGTAATACCCACTGACATTCACACAGCGCCATCTAGCCACAAACTAAGCATTAGCTTGTATTATGGATACTAAGATTTGTACATAGTATACAATAGGCATGATGATGGTGGTGGAATCGTAAGAATTATTTAATATTTTTATATATGAGCTAAAAATATCGATGTGCCAACTCAAAGCTCGATAACTCATGTTTTATCAATTTCATTAGTCTTCAAAGTTAGGTTGGCAAGTACATTAATTAATAATACATTTAGCACCAAATAATACATATAATTTATAGCAACTTTTGCTATGTAACTATTTTAATAAAAGCAACATTTAATGTAGTTGCAGTACAAAATGCATACCAACTACAAATACGTCACGTCATTATTAAGACGTCATTTGTATGAAGCGATTTTTAGGAAAGTCTATTAATGTGTTAGGATTGTGTTATTACTGATAGATAACTCTGTAAGATTAAATGTTAACGGAATCATTGTTATAACAATGTTTCTAATATTAAGAGGTCCGTCGATAACACAGCAGAAAAAAAATATCATCATCTCTATTCCTAGAAATTAGATAACTTATCACGTACTTAACAATCAAAGGTAAGTTGCGAAGTTCCTAACTTTGAAGACATAAACACTCCCAATGTAATTATTAGGTACATTAGTACAAGTTTGGACAGCGGCTACTTTCTAAGTAGAATGATTTATTATTGAAATGTGTTACTTGAGAATTAAGTAAGTGCTTACTTAGTTTGATAGTTCAGACTGATCAGCTTTGTTTTTTTGTTGTATGAACCTACTTCGAGGTAAATTCTCCAATACGATAATAATACCTAATATGCTTAATGGTGAACATAGTGATACTATAAACATTCATGCTTAGATGGCACCTATGTTTTCGACAAATAAATTAATTGTTAAGAAAGCCGTGTTTAACATATAAATATTTGCGTCCTTCAATATTAATTACTGCACAGGTTCTGCCTATGTGGCAGAGCTAACTGAATGCCAGAGCAGGTAAATGTTTGTACTAAAGCCGGATCTGTGTTGATAGCACGTTCGGTGTTTTCTTAAAGCAAGGTTTGGTAGCAAGAGGGAATAGCTTAACGTATATTATGCACCNCAGCTAGAAACTCAATAACACTTTTCAAAATATTGGTGGTAAAGCATCGCCATTACAGCATAAATATTTCCACTATGAAATGAAGGCCCTTATAAATCCATCCCTAGCAGGCATAACCCGCTTGCTACCTTGGCCAGTCCTTATACAATAAAAGCCAATTGAAAAAAACGATATTGAATAACCTTTATTTAAATAAAAAATCATTCGGGGAGGCCTTCGTTTAGCAGTGGACGTTCTAGGTTGTAAGGATGATGATGAAATAAAAAATATATGTACTCTATCGACAATAGCAGGTACAACACTAGTTTATAATAATGGTATCTGGCGCGACCGGAATAGTCTCAAGTGGGTGCCCAGTGACGGGCTTCGCACCGCACACGCTTTGTCCCTCGCATTATGTTTTGTCAGCACTCGACAACAAATGATTTGTTGCTTTGACTTGTTTGAGATGACATCGATAGATTGTGTTATCAGTATTGTTTGGATCGGGCCACGAACTGAGTTTTCATATCAATGATTTACAGTGTTCGTAATATCAAATTCAAAAATTTTTTTACCGGGAGTTTTGCTGACGGCCTTCAAAGACATTTTTTTTAATAAGAACCTACTTGTGATTCAAAGTACACTCCCAAGTCATATCGATAGATACAAAAATCAAATATTCTTAATCCTTAAAATTATATTATAAATTTAAATAATACAATAAAAATGATAAATAAATTTTGATTGAAAAATATTTTTTCCTTTGATTACTTATAGGGAGTGGTGGATCATGGCTCACAGCGTGGCGGATGGTGGCGAGGGCACGCCAATGATATTCTGTATATATAAAGCTAGATATATATGTAGTTGTAGATAGATATACGCCATCCATGCCTCAAAAACGAACCGCCAAAGAGAATACAGTTGTAGGCTCTTTAGGTAAATGTACGCACATTCGAAATATGTGTATGTGTGCTGTCGCTGCATTCGGAACACTTTTTTCGGTTGTTTTGTGAGCACATCACGAATCTATACTTTTTCATATTCATTTGTTTCATGCATTATGCGGTTTACAACATAGGTATTAAGTATACACATAAACCCTGCAAGGGCACAGCAATAAAGTTAAATTAATTGTTCTTAGAAGCTAATACTTATGAGATTATCCACAGATTTCCCAATACAACAGATGGGGCGAGCCGCGTTTAAAGTGCGACAAATGTTAGCTCAACGAGCATACACTGGCTGCCAGTTTACGCTCTGTGAGACGAGTCAAGACGCACGAATATTAGAAGAAATTACCGTTTTTTCCAAAATGCCATCCTGTGCAATTGTAACATGCCATCATCGCAATGAATCAGTAAATTTACCAAGAAATATAATAACTTTTCACAAGTAAGAACTGAAAAGAAATTGCGACACTGGGACTGCCTATAAACTTGGCGGCTTGTCCAGTCTAATTGTATATTCGGATGTCTGTGAGATTATCACATAGATAAGTATGTATTAAATTAAACAAATGAAAATTAAAACATTAAAAGCAAAACAAATGAAATTATAATAAAATATTTTTATATACATACAACTGCAGAAGCAATTAAACATAAAATGGATAAATAGTACCATTTATGTTTAATTGTACTACAAATTACATTTTATTATTATGAAATTAATATCTTAAAATTGTATTATTACTATTTATCATTAAGGAATTCTTTTATACTGTAATATGCACAGACATCAGAATATACATTAGACTGGACAAGCCGCCAAGTTTATAGGCAGTCCCAGTGTCGCAATTTCTTTTCGGTTCTTACCTGTGAAAAGTTATTATATTTCTTGGTAAATTTACTGATTCATTGCGATGATGGCATGTTACAATTGCACAAGATGGCATTTTGGAAAAAAAACGGTAATTTTTTCTAATATTCGTGCGTCTTGACTCGTCTCACAGAGCGTAAACTGGCAGTCAGTGTATGCTCGTTGAGCTTACAGTTGTCGCACTTTAAACGCGGCTTGCCCCATCTCCTGTATTGGGAAATCTGTGGTAATATGACTTCTCAAGCAAATGATTTTTAAGTGCCACATAGAAGGCGGTGTGATCTTTTTATATCATTGGGGCGCGCTGAATAAAGTAGGACAAGCTGTATTTCGTCAATGTAATCTTTTTATATATAAGCATTTATATGTTTAACAAATTATGAAGATTCGACATGTTAACAAGTACTTTTTTGCTTTTTCATCGGTCATGATAACGTTTGAGACGCCCCAAAAGAAAACGGCTCCATGACGTGATTATTTCAGCATATTTTGAACAGAAAATCTTTTGATGCTCAATCTAGCCATGTATAGCTCTTTTTAGCTTCTTAAAAAGCCCTTTTTCTAAAACTGAGGTGGCAACACAGCAATGAACTAAATTACGTTTATTGTATTAGCTTAACGTCTGCGACACGTGTCGTCTTTTCGGTATTCGCAAATTTTGCAATAAATGTATGTCAAATGTTTTATTTGTGACATTCAAGTGCGAATTAAGTTAATTATTCGTCTTTAATTTTATAATAACTTTCCTTTGCCATACTCGTAATTAGATTTCGTCTTTGAATACATTTTGTAATATTTGTTTATTTTAACGTTTTCCAGAAAACACCGTCGTAGTAATTCAGCTGTGTGTAGGTAATTCTCCTGTGTAGTTGTCGTTAAATATATTAGAGTAGACTCTATAAAAGATTTAATTATGTTTATTTAAATAAATTACATCGAAATAGAAAATATACTAATAACTAAAATATATTAAACTCTAAACACTTAAAAATTAAAACTAAAAACTATAATTACATACATGGTAGTGTGTAAGACACCAGGAGACCTGGAGACCGAAGACCTGCCAGATACCTCGGTCAAAATTTAAGGCTTCTTGTTTGAGGTTAGGGTTTTTATATTGTAAGTTTGTTTATGTGCTATTATATGTGTGTGTCCACACCATTGAGCGTCGGTGGCTCAATGGTGTGGACTGTCGCCTTCTTACCAGGAGGGCTGAGGTTCGAATCCCGACACGTACCAATGTGTTTTCGAATTTTCGAAAATATATGTACGTTATCCGACGCTCTAACGGTGAAGGAAAACATCGTGAGGAAACCTTCATGCACGCCTGCGAATAGATTCAAAGGTTGTGTGTGAAGTCGTCCAATCCGCACTGGGCTCGCGTGGACGACTAAGGCCTTTTCACCCTATACGGGTAGGCTCGTGCCCCTCGGTGGGGACGTTTAATGAGCTGATGATGATATGTGTGTGTGTGAGTTTCACATCACCTATCTCGTAATGTTGGCTGGTGACGTCACAACTGCAGGCCGTTGTCCGCGCAGGCGCCGATCGCCGCGCTTACTTAAGGATGTGTACATTCGTGCACAAAAGTCTTAGAGGCTGCAATAGCTTTTTAGAAACGTTTAATGGGCTTTTTTATTAAGAAAGATAATAATAAATTCAATGCATCGGAACACAATCACAATAAATAAACAAAAATTTACGCAAGACTTCACCTAAATCCACTATTTACTATATGGTAGACCCGGTACTAGGTAGGTAGGTAGGCAGTGCCAGATATTGTTACATAAAATAGAAGTGTTAAGTACTTTTGTGTTTCGGGATGAGGGCACTGTAGCTAGTAAAATTACCGGGTATGAGAGACCTAACATATGTCAACTCAGGTAGCGGGCGCAATGCCATTGATGATGAATAATAACTATATTTTCAGTTATTAGTCTCCTTTAATGCCGCTCTGTCAGGTAATAGCTTACCACAGATTTCCCAATACAGGAGATGGGGCAAGCCGCGTTTAAAGTGCGACAACTGTAAGCTCAACGAGCATACACTGGCTACCAGTTTACGCTCTGTGAGACGAGTCAAGACGCACGAATATTAAAGAAATTACCGTTTTTTTCCAAAATGCCATCCTGTGCAATTGTAACATGCCATCATCGCAATGAATCAGTAAATTTACCAAGAAATATAATAACTTTTCACAGGTAAGAACCGAAAAGAAATTGCGACACTGGGACTGCCTATAAACTTGGCGGCTTGTCCAGTCTAATGTATATTCTGATGTCTGTGTAGCTTACCATCAGGTAAGCGTCCTGACCGTCCAGTAACATAAAAAATCTAAGAGGGATCGACCGTATTTTCTTAAAGGAATAGTTCTTACGTGAGGTATAGGAAATTAGTAATCTTAAACGGATTATTTGAATAGCAATAAAAATAAACACAACTTACATTACAATTATGACACACGAACGTACAGACTCATATGTTGCTTCCGAGTTTACAATTACAGAAAGAAAAAAATGTATTAATTTTTAAGGACTTAAAAAGCTAAGTTTAAAAGCTAAATTGTTACAATCACGTGTAATTTCCAGGAGTTCCCAAACTAAGCTAAGCTTGTAAAAACCCAACTTTCAATAGATTACAGAGTTTTTATTGAATTTATTATGTAATTTTAATCACAATAAGAGTAGATGAGTAGTATGTGAGTTAAAGAAAAGTTAAATAAAGTTAAGTTTGTTCTTTTTATTTATTGGAAAGACATTTAGCAGAGAACGGGAAGTAGGGCTCTATCAATAAACTTGACTTTTTCATGGTACTGCCACCTTTAATGCGCCTTCCAAACGTGGAAATTATATCCTATCTCCGGAAGGCCTCAATCTAGTCAGTAGTATCTGTCAATGTAAAAAACTTTATTCAATATTTATTCATACAATGAGCATTATGATGGTGAACTTATTAAGAACTAACTATTCCACCCGCAGTTAAACATAACCTAAAAGCGCGGCTGCCGTACAAATCAAATCAAATAAAAAAACATTGCTATATTTTTATAAAATAAAAAGTATTTTTTATACAATAAAAGTAGCCTATTTTGGCCTTATTCGGAGATTCTTATTGGGAGATTCGAAGGTTGTGTGTGAAGTCGTCCAATCCGCACTGGGCCCGCGTGGACGACTAAGGCCTAATCACCCTATACGGGTAGGCTCGTGCCCCTCGGTGGGGACGTTTAATGAGCTGATGATGATGATGATGATTTTGGCCTTATAACACCAGCTATCCACCAAAAAAAGTCCCGTCCAAATCCGTCCAGCCGATTCATAGAGTACCTGGATCAAACTGAAAGATAGACAGACAGACAAAAATTAAAAGTTGATTATTTTTGTATGCATGAAAAAAAAGGTTATTTCAATATTACAAACAGGTTCAGACACTCTAATTTTATTTAAATGTTATAGATATTTAAATTGCTTAGGCTCTGTGGACATACCTGTACCTTGAGGCAGACAATCAGAGTTACTAATTGTATTTACGACTTGACGCGTCACGATTTAATAAACATTAATGTGCGATAGCATATTATTCGAGTACAAATACAAGCTGTATAAACAAACTATGAAAAAAAAAACTTAAAATTCCATACATGGACAATAAATAACCATTCACAAATAAAATAATCTAAGAAACAAAAACATTTTTGTTTAGTGTTAGACAGGAACACGCATTTTAAATAAAAATAAAAAAAATCCTCAGGTCTTAAACTGAAAGTGTTAGCGCAGGTAAATCAAGTTTTCAGAGTAGATCTTGAACTTTAGCCTGGACAATTCGGTATTCTCCACCATTCGCAATAAAATACCAAACCTTATTTTCATAAAAGTGCACTTTATTTTACATGTCGTTCATTGATCACTTTTGTTTATTTGCAATATTGTATTTTTAAATACACTGAAACTAATAAATATTAGGTCAATTGATGTTAGTGAGCAATGACGTCACGTTTCAATAATCTCATACAAAATATATGGAAACGTTCCTTTTTGACAGTTCATAAAAAGTGCGTCAACGATTAGTGGTGTCAAATACCCAATTGCATGAAGAAGGCACAATGGGGGCGCCAGCGCGGGACGGCCGACCCGCTCGACCTGTCCGTATGCCATGAGCAAGGTCACTACTATCCGTTGTCCCAATTTGTGGTGTGGGACAGAAATTAAGCAAATACTATTGTCCTCTGAGAGTTTGTGGATAATATAGCCTCTTTATTATTGTACTGTGTAAACTATATTATTGTTAAGTTTCATCAAAATAAAGGAACAAACATACATAGACACACATACACAAGTTATAAAATATTTAAAAAAGGTTGTTTTATCTGTGATACTACTGAATTTCATTCTGGATTCTTCTCAGTATATAACAACATCCGAACCAGTGGTAGAATTTATTTTTACATTCTCAGATGTTCTTTATGGACCAAATTTAATAAATATTTGTTCATTTTGAATGTATGTGAACCCATGTATATTCATCATCATCATTACAGCCCAATTATGTCCACTGCTGAACGAAGGCCTCCCCTAATGATTTCCACGCGGACCGATCCCTTGCAGTTGACATCCATCTGCTACCCGCCACCTTAACGAGACCATCCGTCCATCTGGTTAGGGGTCGGCCTACGCTTCGCTTTCCGTTACGTGGACGCCACTCGAGAACCTTTCCGCCCCATCGGCCATCGGTTCTACGCACTATGTGCCCTGCCCACTGCCACTTCAACTTGCTAATCCTAGCCTTGCTAAGGATTAGCCATGTATATTAACGTACTATAATTGAGTTTTCAATCTTCAATCTCATCTTTAAAATATTTTATTTTATAAGTATACAGGACGGTCAAGACGCTCACCTGATGGTAAGTGATATCTGACCATGACAGAGCGGCATTGATTGAGACCAACAACTGATAGACAGTTATTATCCCCATCAAAAAAGAAATTAACTGGTATAGAGACAAGGTCTCTTATACCAGTTAATTTCACTGGCTACAGTGCCCTCATCCAGAAACACGAAAGTGCATAGCACTCCTGTTTCACGGGACGATATCTGACACTGCGGTGGTGCCAAGACGACTCAGTATCGTGTCTACCACCTAGTAATAAATAACGAACATAAAACATGACATGACAACTAAATTCCTATTCCTATTCAACCTATCGCAGTCCACTGCTGGACATAGGTCTCCCCATTTCGCGCAGATATCCCGGTCCTCCGCTTTCCTCTCACAGCCTCACCACGACCTTTCGCAAGTCGTCGCTCCATGGGCCGGAGGGCGTCCTACGCTACGCTTGCCGAGACGCGGTCTCCCTCCAGAACTCGTCTGCTCCAACGGCCATCGGTGCGACATGCGTGACCAGCCCACTGCCACTTCAACTTGCTGATCCGGCGGGCTATGTCGGTTACTTTAGTTCTCTTACGGATTAAATCATTTCTGATGTTATCCCGTCTTATCAACTAAATTCGTTCGTCACAAATTTCCCAACTCGTCGCGACACCCTTTGACCTTTTAAATATTATCTACCTGACATTAAACCTTATGTACTAAGAACATGTTACATAAATTAACATATATTACCGCCCCTTCGTTTACTATTGGAAAGTTTAAGGTCGCTTAACGTTTTGTGCTACAGTTTGTTTATCAACCGGATTTCGACTTTGGGATGCCAGAGATCCCAGTCTACACATTATAGGGACTTACCGCCATCTCATCAGTCATCATCAACAGCTCATTACACGTTCCCACCGATAGGCATGAACCTACCCGTATAAGGTGTGTATAGGCTTTAGTCGTCCACGCGGGCCCAGTGCGTATTGGCCGACTACACACCATATTTAAAGGTAAATACTCACCCTCACACTCACGGGTGGGTACCCGTGCCTCAAAAACGAACCGTCAAAGAGAATACAATTGTAGGCTATTTGTTAAGGTAAATGTACGCTCATTCGAAATATGTGTATGTGTGCTGTCGCTGCATTTGAAACACTTTGCAGTTGTTTTGTGAACATACCACGAATCTATACTTTATACATCATTGCTTCACACCTGTTAAATTATTAGCAGGTATCCGCAGGTTTCCTCGCGATGTTTTCCTTCACATAAGAGCGTCAGATAAACTTACATGTAATTTCTAAAAGACATTGGTACGTGACGGGATTTGGACCTGAAGACAACAGTCCACACCATTGAGCCAACGACACTCACTCATCATCAGCTCATTAAACGTCCCCACCGAGGGGCACCAGCCTACCCGTATAGGGTGTATAGGCCTAGTCGTCCACGCGGGCCCAGTGCGGATTGGACGACTTCACACACAACCTTCGAAACTCTTCGCAGGCGTGCATGAAGGTTTCCTCACGATGTTTTCCTTCACCGTAAGAACGTCGGATAACGAAAATACATTGGTACGTGTCGGATTTGAACCTCAGCCCTCCCGATAGGAAGGCGACAGTCCACAACACTGAGCCACCGACGCTCTTACTCACTCATTAATCAAATATTAATTACTCAAACAAAACGGTCTAAACAAATATCGCTTTTATTATTCTTATACGGTATTATTGATCCTTCGAGCAGGATTAAAGGTTATTTGCACTCAGCACAGAGCATACTGATCGTACTATCAGTCTAATTACAGAGTAAATACTCGTGTTGAGTTATCTAGTTCGCTACGTCGATCCCGGTTGGCCAATTAATATCCATTCCGTGCAAGCAAGCGGGATATTTATCTTCCGCAGTGCATGTTTTACTGGTATCTTCTTCAACGTTGTTTTTATATTAAAAGTTAAGAGTTTTACAAGGTGATTGACTCGATACTGAGTCGTCTAGCAAGGTAACACCGCAGATATCGTCTCTTGAAATAGAAGTGTTGTGCACTTTTACGTTTAGGGATGAGGGCACTGTAGCTAGTAAAAATATCGGGTATGAGAGACTTAACATCTGTTGTTCGGGTGACGGGCGCGGTGGGGCATTGATGGAGAATAATAACTGTCAATCAGTTGTTGTTTTTCGCTCAATGGCGCTGTCATGGTCGGGCGTATCACTTACCATCAGGTGAGCGTCCTGACCGTCCTCACTCTGTAAAATAGAATAAGTTTTGTTTGGTTTGGAAGCAATATACAATACCTTGAACTTAGTATCTTAAAAAAAAGGTATACCACTGAGCATGATGTGGTGACGAAGGCTGATGATGACCATGTTGATTACGTAGAAACTTATAAGATACGTTTTCTATCTAATATTGGTTTTATAGTAATGTAACGCAAAGTTTTAAATTCAAAAACTAATAATTGTTTGCCTTTTGTTTCAGGTAAGTTTTGAAAGTCGAAAGAAAAATGTATGCCGGATTCTGTAAGTGAAGACTGGAATATTGAAAACTGATTTATTTCGTCCAATTTCGTTCATAGAAGAAAGGGAGAACATAAATCATATGCTAGAAGTTCTCCGCAGTCACTAAACCAAAATGCAAAAAATAAAAAACTCAATAAACCGACAGCCGATGTTCCACCCCCGCTAGCAGGGGCCAGCGTCGCGAGTCCCCGTAAGTTCGCTCAGTTCCTATTTGCGTAACCGGGGTATGCCGGTGCGCTTTATTCCCCAAATTCACACTAGGTTACCCGCGCCCTCCCCGCAACGGCCTAAGCCGAGGTTCAAGTCTCACTCTGGGACGCCCGCGTTCTCTTGTGTAAAGTTAAAGCCTAAGAGCCTCTGAGAGAATCTGCTAAGGCGATCTGCAGCCAATAGCAGTAGACACTTCGAAAAAAGCGAAAAATAACTGTATATTGCACTTAAAATAAACAAAAATATACTAAAAAACGAGCAAGTCTGCAATTAATACAAGTATAAAGATTAAAGTAACGCTCATGTTATCTGTCATAATTGGCTTTCTATTTGTATAACTAAGTTAAAAAGGCTCGTTACGCCAACGTACCCGTGACGCGTGGTCTCCTAAGGGTTATTTTTGGAGCGTCACCCCTCCAGCCTTCGGCCCTTTCGCATGCCCTTTGTTGCAAACATAGATGTTGAAATTATAACTTTATAGCTGTTACGCGTTTGCATGGCTTGACTGGTATTAATAAACGTTTTTATTTGTAGTCATAAATTGCGTTATTGTATCGGATTTACTGTTGGACTACTTCTGTCCCATTATAGTTCTTCTGTAGCGAACATTTTCAAGTTAGAGACCCTTAAGACTTCCATTTGAACTCTTTTGTGCTGGAAAGTCTTACTGAAAAATAATATTAAGATGCGAAATATTACATTCTTATAACACCTCAAAGGCTTCCTTGTAGTGAAGATATACTCGCCAAACTATAGCCTCGACGCTTTGAGAGCTAGCGAGCTGCTAAATGAAAGTTAAATATTGAGTTTTGATGAGAATATCGTGCCTATGAGATAGTGTTATGCTTACATTTCATTCAATGCTATATTTTAAGGTTGTTTAGGATTAATTTCACTCGTTTGGCGGTATTCATTTCAGAAGTCGTCTATTGGTTAGAAAATGTTCTGCGACATTTGTGACCTGCCCAGTGCCTCTTCAACTTGCTGATCCGGCGAGCTGTATTGGTAACTTTAATTGTCTCACGCAATTTTAAGTAGGGGGTCTTCTCCCGCAGTCAGTGTCCATACCTTAGTGCGTGAGTATGGCCGGCATTCTTCAAAAATTTTAGTTTTTAGTCATTGCGGAATTGTCGTTAGAACTTGATGTAACTTGTGTAATGCCGCCCAGCCAAACTGAATCCTTTTACTAGCTTCTCCCTCGAAGTTATGCCGGTCTCTTTTGGTAGTTCGGCCTAGCTAGATCTTATTATATGTACGTTTATCCGAAGCTCTTACGGTGGAGAAAAACATAGTGAGGAAACCTGCGCACGCCTGTTAAGAATTTCAAAGGTGGTGCGTGAAGTCAGCCAATCCGCACTGGGCCCGCGTAGACGACTTAGGCCTATACACCCTTTACGAGTAGGCTCGTGCCCCTCGGTGGGGACGTTTGATGAAAGAAAGAAAGAAATACTTAATTATTTTTATTTAATTGATTAGTTTATATATTTTTTTGATGAGGTGAGCTGAGAGAGAGAGATGTATTTCTGCACAACCTCGATAAAGATGCCCCCCATATTATTGAAATACAAGTAAACAATGACTGTCATTACAACACAATCGGGTACAAGTCAATCCGTTTATAAACCTTTTTGCAGTGTTCACTTCCCGCTGTTCTGGTCATACTATTATTAGAATGCAAACTGAAATAGAATTCCGGTCTTCTGTGCCCACGCAGCGCGTCCGGCTTACGCATTACGGTCATTACGTACATTGTTTTCACTTGTGTCAATTTATCCCTCCTGTCTCTTCAACCTAGTTACCTATCGCAGTACACTGATGGACATAGTGTAGGAAATGTAGTACTAACCTTTTCATTTTTGTTATTTACTTTTATTCAATTTTACAATATGTATTGACATTATTATTTTCATTATTTTCACTTCAATATCACTATGCATTGTAACTCTCGATTCTTTCAGCCGCAATTACTTCGGTCCGGGAGTACTTATACGTACCGGACCCATTGCATTCGATGCTATAGCATTTTTCCTTCATTATCCATTGAATCTTTTATTGTTTTCTCTTTAACATTAACTTTAAATCACCTTTTTCATTTCTTTGACATGTTTGTTTATATTTTTGTCGTTTCCCTTAGCAACGCTGAATTTATTCTTAAATTCCCTATTTTAGCTATATGACCTACGTTAAAATCTAATTAATTTCGAAATTAAATAGAAATGATTTGAAATTTGACGGTTGTCAAGAAAAAAAAATGGAGGCATTTGGCTGCTGTAGGGAGGCTTTTCGATTCATTCTTTTGGGGGCTTTTCGATTCAGTCTTTTACCAGTTTCTTTCGGATTATTTTACTAGTCTGATACGAGTCTATTCTTTGTGGAGAATCATAATATACCAAACTCTTATTTACATTCCACAAATCGCTGCTGCCGCTGCTGCTGCCGAGGCTGTTACGTGAGAAGCCAAACTATTGGAGCTTCGGGTGTCCTATCGCCGGAGCTGACGCGCACCAGGTGCCAGTGAATCCCTGGAAGCGCCCTAATACTACGCGCCCTGTGGAATCAAGCCCTCCACGGCGCCTTAAAACTCATTGCTCGTGCCATCGTGCTCATCCCTGCAGTTTCCTTGTGCATCCTAAGCTGTAGAAGACGAACAAGGAAGATACAAGCTACCACACTATACACCTTCATCATATATACCTCTCACTCTACACCTCCACTCATTCCCATGCGTGTTTAATTATTTTGTATTAGGTCTATTATATTAAATTCCATATCCCTCTATTATTGGTCTTCTCATTTGTCGCTTCACGACAATAGGTCTCCCTATTTTGCGTCAGATATCCTGGTCCTCCGCTTTTTACAAGTGTCCACCAGCGAGCTATCACAAGTCGTTGTCCATCGGGCCGGAGGGCGTCCTACGCTACGCTTGCCACGACGCGGTCTCCACTCCAGAACTAGTCAGCTCCAACGGCCATCGGTTCTGCGATATACGTGACTGGCACACTGCCACTTCAACTTGCTGATCCAGCGGGCTATGTCGGTAACTTTAGTTCTCTTACGGGTTAAATTATTTCTGATCTTATACGTTAAAGTGACCCCGAGCATAGCTCACTCTTTTGCGCGTTGGGTGACTGAACTTGTGAACCAATCCCGCAGTCAGTGTCCATGTCTCAGCTGCGTATGTTAGTACGGGTAGGACGTATTGCTCAAAAACTTTCGTCTTTAAGCATTGTCTAATCGTTGATGTTAGGGCATGACGTAGCTTACCGAATGCCGCCCAGCCCAACTGAACTCTCCTACTAGCCTCCCTTGCATTCTACTATACTATTACCATTTTAACCATTAACATTAAAGTTAGTATCGGAAGACAAAATTCACAATTGGATTGAAAACTGTCGAAGTGTATCATAATGTCAAGTAAATTAGTAGAATTGAAGCCAAAGTCAAAGTCAAAATTCATTAAATCAGATTAGGCTTACAAAAAGCACTTATGAACATCAAAAACAATACAAAAAATACATTTAAAACACCAAAGAAGAGCACAGTAATTAATTTTCATACTTGGAAAAAAGCGCTTCGGCGTTTTGGCCTGTTGTGAAAGAAGCACCCAAGAAAACTCAACAGTACAGCCTTTTTTAAACAATGATTTTAATGTACAGATATTTTATAAACACTGAAGTAGCTGAGCAGTTGAAGACCATGGATTTTTATCACATAAATATTCGTCAATAGTATAGTACCCTTTTTTAGAAACGTGTTTTTTTATTGTAGCTTTAAACATGTGTAAAGGTAACTCTACAATATTTTGCGGTACCTTATTGAAAATATTCATACATTTTCCTATAAAAGATTTACCTACTTTATGTAGTCTTAATTCTGGAACAGCAAGTTTGTTTCTATTTCTAACCAGTTATGTTTTCAGCCATGTTCGTAAAGCGAGTGTAGATATTAAAACTATCGGTTCCCCCCATGACCTATATTTGTCCGTGGTCACCCGTTTTCCAACTCATTGCCCGATTGCTTGGCGATGCTGTGAGGTTGCTCCGAGTGAGGGTTAAAAGGGAGGTCATGCGGTAACTCTACGCAAATAAATAAATTACAGTCTGTTTGTGATACAAGAAATCGCTTCTTACTACATGTCTAGTAAGAAGCGATTTCTTGTATCACAAAGTCTTTCGTTTTGCATTATTTTTCTCTATTATATAATAATAGTAATATTTATTTCCCAAATGAACCTACCACTGGTTCGGACGGTGGTTTTTATTGAGAAGAAACCAGCAAGAAACTTAGTAGTTACTGTTTTCAAAAAATTGATTGTAGCCGAGAGCGACGGCTAAATGTGCCCTTCGAAACATAGAATCCATATTATTTTCAGGCAATGAATGAAATGAAAATATATTTGTTCAATTTAGGTCCATAGAGAACACTTTGAATGTCAAATTTGATTCTACCAATCAATCAGCAGATTCAACGTGCAATGACTCATTCAAACTGGGAAAATCAGCCAAAGAAATTTACACATAGCGGTTTGGACTAGGGTTGTTGCGAACATTCGCATCCGCATCCGCAAATGCGGAACTTCCGCATAGATTTGGACATATGCATCTGCATCCGCATCCGGCATTAATCAGTGCGGATGTTGATGCGGATGTGAATATCATGCAAGTAGCTACAAGAAAGAAATTGGGCGAGCCCGGCGATTGCCGCGAGCCGGTCGCACGTGGCAATGACTAATGGGAGCGATTAGTAGTAGTAGTTATTAGGAGCGACAGTAGGTGTTTAATATAAAAATAAGTACTTATGTCGATTTGATTACAATAAAAATGTAAATAATTAAGTTATCATTGTTTTAATTCCTCATTAATAGATTTTATTTAAATAATATCTTAAACATTCGCATCCGTGGATGTCAGCCTTCAAAACTCCGCATCCGCATTCGCATCCGTGGATGTGAAAAAATCAGCATCCGCAACATCCCTTTGAACCCACGGCCCATGAAAGCTATGTTATTCATTATGCAATGTAACGACTTATCTGGTGTCATTTTCGAGTTCGAACCTGAGGTAGCAAGCATTTGTGTGCTTGAACATGTCTGTTTGTATTGGTCTGGGTATTTTTTTGTCTAATATCATTATTTTGGAGCTGACAAACCAGCATGGAACTAGAACATCTTCATCTTCCCAGTCTGTTACTAGTGGGGTTCCTCAGGGGATCTATATTGGGCCCTATTCTTTATATACTGTACAGTGCAGACATCACTAACAATATAAAACACTGTAGGTATCACTTGTATGCAGATGACTTGCAGCTGTACTACTCATTTGTACCAGCTGCTCTTTCTAGTGCAGTAACAAGAGTCAATGAGGACCTGACACAAATCCATAACTGGTGTAAACGTAACTGTCTAGTTCTCAATCCGAAAAAGTCGAAGCATGTTGCTTGGGTCAAAATCTAATTTACAGAAATTAGATGGGTTGCCTATTAATGTACTTTTAAATGGGGATGTCATTGAACGCGTGGATGAGGCTAGAAATTTGGGACTCGTTTTCGACAGCCGTCTGAACTTCGAAAGTCATGTTTCTGGTGTGTCCGAAGCTGCTTTTACAGACTGAAACTTTTTAGAAAATAAGACCATACTTATGTGAACGGCTTCGAATAATACTATGCGAATCACTTATACTATCAAGGCTCAATACTGTGATATTGTGTATGGCCCATGTTTGCTTAAAATCTATTAAGCTCATACAACGGGTGCAAATGCGTGGCACGTTTTTGTTTCTATATCCCACCTAGATGTCATGTAACTCCATTTTTAAATAGTGCTCATATGCTGAAAATGGAAGCCCGTAGGAAGGTGCACTTAGCTGCGCTCCTCTTTGGCGTTGTTAGGAGCGGGCGACCACGGTATCTACTCGATAAGCTGAGATGGGCGCGCCAAGAGAGCAATACGGCAAACGAACCTGCACAAATGTCTTCGAGACCACTAAACACCGTACTGTGACTTTCCGAGGATCTTTTCGGTTTGCTGCCTCGCGGTGCTGGAACGACCTGCCCCCTCCGTTGCGTGAACTGAAAACAGTAGGGACAATGAAAAAACATATAAAAAACAAACTGTTAAGGAACAAGAAGAACTTTACTCACCTAAATGGTCTTCATGTGACGTGAGGGGTTGAAAGTGGCGATTTCCAGTCACTGCTGAGGTGATTTTTCAAGGAGCTTGTACAGTATGATGACGAACTTCGTTTCAAAAGCCCAAAATAGTCTGCACATTACCAATGGTACATAATTTTAATATTATCATTTTATTTTATTTTTTTATTATTATTTTTATTGTGTTTGTTTTACATTACTTTTTCGTTTCCTCGTCCTAATTTACCGGCTATCAGATATGCTATTATAAATTATTAATGTTTATTTATATTTATTATAAATTATTATCATTCAAAGATGTATATATTATATTTTATTAAATGATTTTATTTATATAAAATTATTGTATCTTATGTACTATTTTATACACATTTATTCAATATGTCACTCACCCAAAGGCTCTATCATAATACCAGCGCTTCCACGGATATATTTATGCCGTGGAAGAACACGCTGAGATAGGACCTAATTGGATTTCACAACATAAAACCTATTGGCTGTTTTTTTTTTCCTTTTCTTTGTGTTTAATGTATTCTACTTCACTGTATTCTATCGTTTATTTCTATTGCTGTATATACCTGTTAATCTTCTTTTGTTTATCCTTTTATTATCCTGATGTTTTTGTCTATTGTAAATATTTTGTTTATGTTGCTGTTACTTTGTGTTGAGATTTCCAATAAACGTTTTTCTTTCTTTCTTTTCTTTCTATTATCATCAGCTCATTAAACGTCCCCACCGAGGAGCACGACCCTACCCGTATAGGGTGATTAGGCCTAAGTCGTTCACGCGGGCCCAGTGCGGATTAGACGACTTCACACACAACCTTCGATTCTCTTCGCGGCGTGCATGTAGGTTTCCTCACGATGTTTCCTTCACCGTAACAGCGTCGGACAACGTACATATATTCTCGAAAATTCGAAAACACATTGGTACATGGCGGGACTTGAACCTCAGCCTGGTAGGAAGGCGACAGTCTACACCATTGAGCCACCGACGCTCTAATATATGTGTTTCCAAAAAAATTTCATTATATTTATTATATTGTTGAGTAGCCGTCTCTCCATAGCTATGGTTAGGCTTGTGCCCTGCAATGGGCCTATAGGCTCATGTTATTTTATTTTTATGGCATTCCAGATGACATAGATGTTACATAAACAATTTACATAATATACTATCTAAACATCATATGGACCTTTACAGGCATAGCAACATGGAAGTCAGAGGGCAGATATTTTACCATAATATATTTAATTAATTTTCCTCGTGTCTTATGTATTTAATTATAATCGGTTTTTTTCTTTATCATTTAAATATTCATTTATTTCGTAATAGCACTTTTTTATAAGATATAATCAAATCAAGTCCCTTTTTAAACTGATGATAGATGGCGCTGTATTAATGTCGGTGGATGTTTAATATTAACCATCACTGAACAAAGGGGGTAACCACAATCTCTTAAAACAGTATTGTTATAATGATACGTCAGCAGTGTTGTACCAGAAAAGACGAAGTAACCCCCGTGGTCGTCCCTTTTCTTCGTAACATAAAAAAACATAGAACCCTAATCCAGCCATTATGAACAAAGTAAACGTTAAGCAGCTTACGACCACTCAAAATAAAAAGGCCCATTAGAAAACCACGTAATCTAGGTAAAAGGTCCTACTAAAACTTGATCCTGGCTAACTAGGTTTAAATAAAAACAGTTGCGTATTATTAAAACAAACTTAAACACTTAGTTTAGGCTGAATCTAAGTTAAAATCTCCCGTAGTTAAAAAAAAGTTTAAATTTCGGCCCACCTGGTGTAATGGTTGAGACGTCGGCTATTACACCAAGGGTTTCGGGTTCGATCCCCGAATAGTGCAAACATTTGCCTACTTGAACATGTATGTTTGTATTGGTCTGGGTGTTTTCTATGTAAAATATTCTGTAAGGACCTAAACTGAATAAACACTCTTTAATCTTTGATTGTAACAATATGAGGATGGTAGTCATTCATCATCATCAGCTCATCAAACGTCCCCACCGAAGGGCACGAACCTACCCGTATAGGGTGATTAGGCCTTAGTCGTCCACGCGGGCCCAGTGCGGATTGGACGACTTCACACACAACCTTCGAATCTCTTCGCAGGCGTGCATTAGGGTTTCCTCACGATGTTTTCCTTCACCGTAAGACCGTCGGATAACGTACATATATTTTCGAAAATTCGAAAACACATTGGTACATGTCGGGATTTGAACCTCAGCCCTCCCGGTAGGAAGGCGATAGTCCACACCATTGAGCCACCGACGCTCTTAAAACCCACCAATCCTCGTGGTGGATAACGGGTCATTTCTTCATAACTTTGCTGTATAAGAAATCCTGTGGCTACTGTGGGAAGTTATTGGCTGATAGGCATGATGATAAATAAAATCTTAGATGCTTTTATTCCCAGTAGATATACGTATACAACTGTAAACAGATATTAGAACTAAGGTCGACCCTGGTAAACTAAAGTTTAACGAACCAAAATTTGTTAATGGAAGCGAAACACGCACTTTAAGTCTGCACACCATTTAACTGGATTTTATTGAAAAATATTGTGTTTAAACCAATGATATTCTGTATATATAAAGGTAGATACGCCATCCGTGCCTCAAAACGAACCGCCGAAGACAGTACAGTTTGTACTCTTTTGTTTAGATAATGTGTTCGAAATTCGAAATATGTGTATGTGTGCTTTTACTGCATTCGGAACACTTTTTTCGATTGTTTTGTGAGCATATCTCGAATCCATACTTTTTAACATCATTGGTTTAAACACATCTGCGGCGACCTTTCTTTGTCGCGGTTATTAAAATTCCGTTATCCATGACCTTTTAACTTTTCGTGTTTTTAACCGATTGTGTGGATTTTAGAAAAAAACAATTTGACTTTGGAACGACAATAATTATACTTGGTGCATAGAATTTATGGCGAACGACTAAGGCCTGTACGCCCTAAATGAAAAGGGCCCGTTTCGTGATGGTCGGTTAAGTAGTTTTTACGTGAAAGTGTAACAAACAAACTGATGTTACTTAAAAGCAGAAATTCAAATTTTGAAGGCAACTGTAATATTTTAACTGACGCCGTCAGCCATTTTGTAAATTCACAATAGAACGCCATTTTGTGACCTTTTAGCTAAATAGCTTTGTTTAACCTCGTCTGCTGTAGGCTCGCGACGGACCCATGTTTTTAGCTAAGTCAACGGGTCAAGTTTCCTTTGTTAATATTAATATGTTACTTGTGCCTTTCTTGTATTGTTTGAAGAACTAATAATATATTCATAAATTATTGTTTACTGTATTTTAAATTCCACCACATACATTTTCAAGGTGGCAGGCAGTGGCATGTTAGATAATAAGTCATTTAGATGGGTTATCTACCCACAGCAGTACTTTAGCACGTTCCTAATATCGTCCCTTGAAATACGAGTGTGACACTTTTTATTAGTAAAATTGCCGGTTTAAGAAACCTAACATCTGTCGTCTCTGGTGACGGGCGCAGACCAGTGTTGTCGGAAAATAATTACTACATATTGTTATCAATGATATTCTGTACTTTTACAGAAAAATATTTCTTTCTTTCTTTCCTTACTTTTTACATCATTGATTGTTATTAAGTTTCTTCAACACTGCACCTGTCATAATCAGGCGTATCTCTTACCACCAGGCTAGCGCATTAACCCTCTCGTTCACTTATGATAAAAAAGGCACTGTAGTAGTGAAATTATCGGGTATAAGAGACCGAACATGACGTGTCGTCTAGAGAGACGGACGTAGATCAGTATTGGCGAAAAATAATAATAACTGCAATTACTGGTTTGCTTCAACACCGCATATGCGTGGCAAATCCCAAAATCATTCAAAGAATTTTGTTCGTATTTAGGACATTTAAAAAATTACCCTTATTAAGGGTAATGAATTAACTTCATATAAAGTGATATCTTTTATCTAAAGCTCTATAGTTCCCATACAATGAATCATCCATCATCACATTTTATTTTTTAGTCTTTTCTTATTAACTGAAACCAACCAGTCAATGAAGTAGCCTGTAAGGCCTCACTGCAGTACACAAGCCTTCTCTTGCAGCATGTGTATGGAAGGATTGGGCCACCAACCACACACGCGTCCAATGCGTGGGTGAAAACGCATTTAAAAACATCTNTTCGATTCCCAGACAGTACTTACAAACATTTAGATGCCTGAAAATGTCTATTTGTTTTCTCTGGGTGTTTATATACCAATAAAAATAAATAAATAAAAATAATAAAATATTCACTGACACAGCGCCATCTAGTCCCAAACTAAGCATTAGCCTGTAATACGGGTACTAAACAACGGATGAACATATATACTATTTTTGTAAATACATACATATTATACATAGAAAACACCCAGATCAATTCAAACAGACATGTGCATGCACACAAATATTTGTACTGACCGGGGATCGAACCTGGAACCCTTGGTGTAGAAGCCGAGTGCCTAACTAGACTCAGTATAGAGTCTACCACCTAGTACTTTATAACAAGTAAATATCCGTTCCAAATCATTTTGTTGCTACGTATTAATAAAATAAATGGCTGTCGTAAACAATTATTCGTATTTATTAGCTTTTATTGGTACAGAAACGGGCGGTTTGTCGACGTTTTATTTTAATTTCTCCGAACAACAAAGCAAATCCTGGAGACCGCTTGAGGCAATTCATTGTAGATAATGAACAAAGGCTAAATCAAAACAGGCTACAAAAGGCCTCATCTTTTAACTGAATCGCTTTACAAGCCTAGTGAACGTAAATATATAAATATATTTTTTTATGTTATAGCGGGCAAACGAGCAGGCGGCTCATCTGATGGTAAATGACGCGGTCGCCCATGTACCCTTGCAATACCACAGCGCAAAGAAATGCGTTGCCGGCCTTTTAAGTGGGAATACGCTCTATTCTTGAAGGACGCCAGGTCGTATCGCTCAGGGAATAAGTCAGATGGTAGCTGATTCCACAGTTCGTCCGAGGCAAAACATTACGACAAAAACGTACTGTCGAGGACTTCCATTCATCTAGGTGGTAAGAATGAAATTTTGAGTTTTGGTGGAATGTTGCAGCTGGAATGAGTCTGAACAATTCCTCCGAACACTCCCCGTAATATACGCGATAGAAGATGCAAAGTGATGCTACATCTCTACGCAAACTAAAATTTTAATTTTTATTGTAATTTGATTATTGGTCCATATTATGTTGACTGAAATAAATAAATAAATAAAAAATAAATAAAAAGATCCAGCCGATCGGAAATATCCGGATCGTTGATGATTCGAACAGCTCGTCTTTGAATGCGGTCAAATGGAAGAAGCTGGTACTGAGGCGCTCCTGCCCAAAGGTGGAAACAATATTCCATATGGGGTCGCACCTGCGCCTTATAAAGTTGCAAGCGGTGGCCCGACGTGAAATATCGCCTCGACCTATTGAGCACACCAAGCTTCTTAGAGGCCTATATAAATATAAATAAATAAATTAATATCCACTGACATTCACACAGCGCCATCTAGCCCCAAGTTAAGTGTTAAGCCTGTATTATGGGTACTAAACAACGGATAAACATACATATATACATTTTTTTTTTGTAAATACATACATATTATACATAGAAAACACCCAGACCATTACAAACAGACATGTTCATGCACACAAATGTTTGTACTGCCCGGGGATCGAACCCGGAACCCTTGGTGTTGCGGCCGACCTCTCAACCGCAACACCAAATGGGTCGTCAAACCCATATATATAGTTAGAAATGATACTAATACCTAATTATCTCTGATTATTGTCAAAAAATTTTGGAATATTCGAAATTATAAGTACGATATCCGACGCTCTTACGGTGAAGGAAAACATCGTGAGGAAACCTGTGCACGCCTGCGAAGAGATTCAAAGATTGAGCGTGAAGTCAGGCAACCCGCACTGTGCCCGCGTGGACGACTGAGCTTAATCAGCCTTTTTGGGTAGGCTCGTGCTCTTCGGTGGGTACATTATGCTGAGTCGTCCACGCGGGCCCAGTGCGGGTTGGTCGACTTCACGCACAACATTCGAATCTATTCGCAGGCGTGCGCAGGTTTCCTCACGATGGGTTTCTTTTCACTACAAGTAAAAAAATACATATATTTTTCGAAAATTCGAAAACACATTGGTACGTGGCGGGAGAACCTCAGCCCTCCCGGTAGTGCAACAGTCCACACCATGGAGCCACCGACGCTCTTATTATACGGTGTATTATATTATTATTTGTTATTAATAATTCTGGTGTCGACTTGCAACGGTTTGTCAAATTGATCGTCGACAAATGAAAACGTTTCATTTATTTCTAGGTTTACATAACCATGGACCTTGGCAATACAACCTTGTAGATACCCCATACAAGACAAGTTATAATTTGATAGTGACATTACAATCTTGGCCTCGCGATGTGTTTAATATCAGGCATTACTCCAGCAGAGCTAGGAGTCTTGTAATAACAACATATTATCGCCAATGATATTCTGTATATATAAAGGTAGATACGCCACCCGTGCCTCAAAAACGAACCGCCAAAGAGAATACAGTATTAGGCAAATGTACGCTCATTCGAAATAAATGTGTACGTGTGCTGTCGCTGCATTCGGAACACTTTTTTCAGTTGTTTTGTAGGATATCACGAATCTATACTTTTAACATCATTAATTATCGCTTGTTAAATGTGATAACTCAATGTTAGTTGATACGATAATCACATCAGATACGACCCGTAAGAGAACTCAAGTTACCGACGTAGCTCGCCGGATCAGCAAGTAGAAGATGCAGTGGGTCAAGTATGTCGCAGAACCGATGGCCCTTAGAGCAGACGATTTCTGGAGTGGAGACCGCGTCTTAGCAAGCGTAGCGTAGGATGCCCTCCAGCCCGATGAACCGACGACTTGCGAAAGGTCGCTGTGGAGGCTGGATGAGAAAAGCGGAGGACCATATCTAGCGTAAAATGGGGGAGACTATGTCCATTGTCCAGCAGTGGACTGCGATAGGTTGAAGAGAGACTGAGTTTCTTACAGGATACTGTTCAGTAGATAACAATCCGAACCAGTGGTAGAATTTATTTTTACATTTTTATATGATGCAAAATGGGGGACTACTATGTCCAGAAGTGGACTGCAACAGGTTAAAGAGAGAGTTGAGAGACCAGGCGTGTCATAACATAACATAATTATGCAGTGTTGAAGATAACCCGTAAGAAAGCAATTTTTAGGTACCTACTAGTGATGTAACGAATATTGAATTTTTAACATTCGCGAATGCCAATGCGAATGCGAATATTTATCTTCAATATTCGCGAATGCGAATGTTAAATTTCAAATAAAGCGCGCGTCAAATATTTGACAGCTTTGACATTTCGTGCCGGCCATGTTGAAACCGAACATAGCCGAGCGCCCGAACCGATACAGGTTGAATGAACGAAGTTAGTCACAGAAAGAAAGTTCATTCGAAAAGTTTTGTTTTGATTTAAGGTTCTAAAAAATAAAAAAGGTTAAGTTTTTCATATTATGGAACAGTCAATACACATATGATTAAATAAAATATATAAAGCTTGCTTATCTATTGTTATTAATTCATATGCATCTATCTATGTAATAATTTCCTTTTAGTTTGTTAAAAACATTCGCAAAATATTCGCATCGTTTTTTGCGAATGCGAATATCGAAAAATATGCGAATATTCGCGAATGCGAATATTCGTTACATCACTAGTACCTACTATTCAATATTGTCAGTGAGGAAGTGATATTATAGTACCTAGGTAATTTATTGAATCTTATTCTAACTAGACATTTTTACTCACTTAAATTTGTATTAAGTTTTCTCCTATTTCATCGGCTACCCTTAACCGTAACTAGCACCAAGTAGTTATAGTTTGACCAACGTGCCTTTTTTTTTTACATGGACGACATTTGACAACCTTATCAAACCTTATAAATTATATTGATATGATGATGATAATGAGGTATTTTGCGTGCAACGAAATGTAATTGATAAGTTGTAATAACTTTATTTAAAAAAAATGTTTGTAAAAATGTAATCTCAAAATTTGCGCGTCGTGTTATCGATAGAATATGTTGGATTTTAATTGTGTACGATCTTATTGTTACCATATTCTGGCAAATAAATATTTTATTTATTTATCATTTCAACCAAGTCAAAATAAATCCAAGCGTACACGGCAAGTTATATTTACATCGTCAAACACGCCACAGATTCCGTTTAAGGGCACAGTTTTTAATTTGAAATCCGTCTGCCCGTGGACAGAGATAATTGCCTAGACTGGGAAGCTTTCTGTCGCTGCCGTTATTTTTCATTTATTTCCACAAATTAGTTTTGGAGCCGGCTTTGCTGCATTTTTGTAACTAATTTTAAAATGCGCTAAAAGGATCGTTAATGTAAAATGTTTGCGCTCATTCCATCTGTTGTATGGTAGGTTTTAATGGTAACACCAGTAGACAGTAAATTCTACTATACAATTACCATTTTAAACCATTAACATTAAACTTTGGATTCATCGAAAACCAACTATTTATTTATTTATTTAGATGTAATATTCCCAATGCGTAGAAATTATAATATTATCACAATAATCATATCAACGTTTAATAACTATATACCCTAAGAAAAATAAAATAAAAATTAATCAAGAGTCATCATCATCAGCTCATTAAACGTCCCCACCGAGGGGCACGAGCCTACCCGTATAGGGTGATTAGGCCTTAGTCGTCCACGCGGGCCCAGTGCGGATTGGACGACTTCACACACAACCTTCGAATCTCTTCGCAGGCGTGCATAAAGGTTTCCTCACGATGTTTTCCTTCACCGTAAGAGCGTCGGATAACGTACATATATTTTCCAAAATTCGAAAATACATTGGTGTCGGGATTTGAACCTCAGCCTCCCGGTAGGAAGGCGGCAGTCCACACCACTGAGCACCGACGCTCAAGAGTAACATAAAACAAATTAAAATTTAAGTTCTTATGTTTAAGGTAATATTGTGTACTGCCACAGAATAATATTTCTTTCTTTTCTTTCTTTTCTTAAATAATGTGACCTTAGTGAATTCTGTCAAAGAGCAACTAAACACGTCGATAGCTTTGGCTACTTAATTAAGCATACGCAACGATCTAGGTGCCTTCAATATATTAATCCATGCTTGCGGCACAGCAAATAACGGAGGAAGCCGCCGTCCGCGTCGGCTATAAAATACATCTGCTTAATTTTCAACGTCTTCTGTAAAATCATATAAGTTTACTGTCTTCATGAAGTCGTGAAGTTGACCAACCCGCACTGGGCCCGCGTGGACTACGGGCACACCCTATTCAGGTTGGCTCGTGCCCCTCGGTGGGGACGTTTTACGAGTTTTGGTAGTTTGGGGTAGGCAATCATAATGAGATTGCCTACCCAAAAAAAAGTAAATTCATTTACAATTCAAATTAATTATTTTGATGAGATCCAATCGGAATGATTTCTCACAAAGTTTCTAGACCCAAGAATAACCTCTTTGGAAGTTGTAAGTATAGTATTGGTTGTTTGTTCTAACTCTCCTTTACAAAACGGGTTTCCGATATAATTGAGAGAAACACTGATTCCGTCGGAGGATTTCATTAAGGTAATTATGTAAATTGGTTACAGATAAGTTGCCCGAGCACACTATGGTACATTGTTTTGCATTATACACAAGAATTTTAGGGGCAAAGTTAATCAATTGTTAGTATTAAGAAGCTGTTATTTTTTCATGGAGCCGAGTTCTTCAAAAGGAACAGTCTTATTTTATTACTTGTGGCTAATAAAAGAATAAACTAAAATCTGATAAAATTGACTCTAAAGATCGGCGATATTCATGTATGCCTTAGCTATAAAATTTAATGCGAGCCAAGCCGCTGGCAAAAGCTAGTCTTTCTATCAATTGCCTACATTATTCACAGAACCATTTCTAAGGCATTAGCCGCTAATATCATTTGGTACCATTCGTCAACCTTCGATTTCAAACTTAAAATATCTAAGCTGTTTCTATTCTAAGGTCGGGCAAAATTTCCTATTAAAATACAAGTAGCCGTGTTATTTAAATATTCAAATGGCTCTTTAAATGTAGAATTAGCAGAATTAGGCCAAAACGAATTAACTTTATAACCGTTTTCCTTTGTTCCCTTTTCATCTTTTTGTTCTCCAGTTTTCCTGTGACTATTTATATACTTTTGCGGGGGTTTAAGCGTGAGGATTTAAGGGAAGCGTAAATATGTATTTTTCCCTTTTAATCAACACTCGGCGTTTGTTTATTCTTTGGCTCATGATTTACTAATAAATATGTCTCCAGACTAGTACAATCTAAACGTTTTCTAAAGGTCACTGCATCAATAATAATAAAAATTGTTTATTGCTCTCATAATATTACATTCATACAATGGTTGGTTCAGCATCAAGTACTGTTGTTGATTATTGAGATAAAAAAATGTACTGAAACAATTATAGTAATATATAAAGAAGACAGTACGTAGCTATTAGTTAAAACTAATCGAGAAATCGTATGCGTAAATACATTAATAAGCTAAGCTAAGTCATTTGGCCACCACTTTTCATCATCAGCTCATTAAACGTCCCCACCGAGGGGCACGAGCCTACCCGTATAGGGTGATTAGGCCTTAGTCGTCCACGCGGGCCCAGTGCGGATTGGACGACTTCACACACAACCTTCGAATCTCTTCGCAGGCGTGCATGAAGGTTTCCTCACGATGTTTTCCTTCACCGTAAGAGCGTCGGATAACGTACATATATATTTCGAAAATTCGAAAATACATTGGTATGTGTCGGGATTTGAACCTCAGCCCTCCCGGTAGGAAGGCGACAGTCCACACCACTGAGCCACCGACGCTCTACCACCACCATTTTTAATCATACTTAATCATATAATAATATTCATCATCATTTGTACACTGTCTTGCCGGAACTGTCCATCTTCGTGCGGTTTCCGGGACCTCTTGATGGCAAATGAAAGGTCGATCAAAGTGGCCCAACATTGATATCATTGTCAGTCTAGATGGTAGACTTGATACTGAGTCGTCTAGGTAGGTACCACCGCAGTGCCAGATATCATCTCGTGAAATAGGAGTTTTATGCACTTTGTGTTTGGGATGAGGGCACTGTAGCTAGAGAAATTACCGGGTATAAGAGACCTAAAATCTGTTGTCTCGGGTGACGGGCGCAGTGTGGCATTGATGGAGGATAATAACTGTCTATCAGTTGTTGGTCTCCTTTAATGCCGCTCTGTCTTGGTCTGGCGTATCACTTACCATCAGGTGAGCGTCCAGACCGTCCTGTACACTTATAACATAAAAAAAAGTTTAACTTGTGAAACCATATCGACTCGATAAGAAGAAGAAGCACCATTTGTACGAATCTGGTTATTTATTAATCTAACTTTATGCCTATACTCCACAACGCACCTGTTTGTACTTGTAGTTCGTCCTAATGAATAAATCTGTTTTCACGTGATGCCATACTTACATGAAGAGCAAAAGTTCATTAAAGTTATTTTCATAGATTACACATATTAGTTATATATGCAATGAACTTAAGAAAGGCGTTTGACTAAGTAATTAACAAAAGTTATTCAAACTACACCCATGTTGCTTGAAATTCAGGC
>PQWD01006383.1:0-47306 GCA_019425675.1 Leucinodes orbonalis | reverse complement strand
CTCCAAGCCATCGGTTTTGCACACTTTGTGCCCTGTCCACTGCCACTTCAACTTGGTAATTCTGTGGGCTATGTCGGTCACCCTAGTTCTCCTACGGATATCCTCGTTTTATCGCGTAGAAATACACCCAACATAGGTTATGTTAGGTGTTTTCTCCATAGAACGCTGAGCAACCTTGAGCCTACTCGTAAGGCAAAACACAAACAATGTTTTCTGATAATAATAATGATTTGGGAATGCGCGTTCGTTTATCGTCGACTGAAACTAACGTCAATTGGTTACACTGGTAAAACTATAATTGTAAAAAAAGTTTCTTAAGAGTAACTTTAGTTTATCCATAACGTATTCCTAATTGCCACAAATCTGCGTCTGTGGTTCAGAGGTTTTCGCGTTTAGTAAAGACTGAAGATCCCTGTGTGATATGGGGTTATGGGTTCGAATCTAAAATTCCGCGTAGTGGAAGTCATACTCAAATCTTTATTGCACTCCATAAGTAACATAAATATTAAAACAATATAGGTAAGTACATTTATGGATAATTTATGTAGGTCCCGTCTTTAGTACACCCGTCGATCTGCTTTGGGCCCGCGTAGAGGGTTTCAGCCCAATATCTCCAGCGCCTGCGGAAAGGTCTAAGGCAGTGGTTCCCAAACTTATTTTGTCTACTGCCCACTTTGAGAATAAATATTTTTTTAGCGCCCCCATTTTTTCACCTATTTAAAACCACTATAACTTCAAATTGAATTAATTAATTATTGAATTAATCATTTTCTTTCTGGGTCTCTTACCGCCCCCCTTGAGACCTGCAGCGCCCACAAGGGGGCGTTATCGCCCACTTTGGGAAAGACTGGCCTAAGGTATGTACAGTTTATAATCCCCAAACATATACGAGGTCACCAGCAGCAGTAGGGCATTTAGAAAAAAAAGTAGTTTGTAATTGTCTTGTTTACCCTGATTTTTTTTCGTAAATAATGTTTTTAAGCCAAAATTACATTTGGTACCTGTGGTTTATTAAACATGAAGTTATTCCTTCATTAGGGCTTCGATACCCGTACAATTGGCTTTTAATGCTGATTGGTTTTGCCAATTTAAAAATGGTTTCATAATTGGTTTATTATGATTCCTAATATTTATTAAAACAAAAGATGTCAACTAACATTTCAAATTCAAATTGCTTTAATTTTACAGTCGTCTGATATAGGACACTGGACTTAGGGCCTCCTGCGCAACATATAACTTTTCTCATCATTTATACATCATCAGCTCATTATACGTTCCCACAGAGGCACGAGCCTTCCCTAGGGTGTATAGGCCTTATTCGTCCACGTGGGCCCAGTGCGTATTGGCCGACTTCACGTTTAACCATTGAATTTCTTCGCGCTTTCAGTTGTATTCATTTATAATATACAAGTGTTTTGAACTTCAGTAGATGGACCTACGTTTTATGATTGAATTTGTGAAAATTGAAAACTCAAGTCTTCAGGTATCCGTTTCTGATCAATTTGCTACTATCTTATCAAGATACGAAAGATAAGATGCAAGACGTATATTAGGTCTATTTAAAAAATGGCATTTTTCTCGCGTTATCTGTTAGTTTCTTTTTAGATTTCGAATAGACGACATTTACAACTGAACAATATAATTTCGTGGACCCTGCGTGGCAACATTTAACTTACAATACGTAATACAAACTCTCATCAGTACGCACATTGATCGATCATCTGACGTTTTTTAAGTATTTCTTACGTATTAAGTATTTTATTTCCATTGTTTAAGGTAGTCATACTTCAAAAATTTTATAAATAGGTCGTCGGATCAGCCAGTTTAAGTGGCAGTGGCCGTAGAACTGATTGCCGTTGCAGAAAACGAGTTCTGGAGTGGACACGCCATCTTGGCAAGCTTGCGAAAGGTCGCTGGTGGAGGCTGGATAAGGAAGGCGGAGGACCGGGATATCTGGCGCAAAATGATAGATTCCTATGTCCTGATGCGGACATATCATTTGTTTACATAATACATATGTTATATAACACTCAAAAACTTAAGCAATTTAGCGCCGGGAATCCAGACACAGTAGAAAATCTATTGTTTGACGCCTAAGACGTTATTGGTGGCCAAAGCAAAGGGTTACAGTTACTGTAAACAGTAAGTAATTGCTCATACCATTCTATTGTTATTCTGATAAATAATTAAATGACGTTCGCTTATGAAAAATAAAGATCAGTTTTTGAAAAAACTCAAAGCTTTTCTCAACATTTATACATTTAGAGTCGATTATTTTTATGATATATTTACAGATAGATTGAAAGTAATGATTGATTGATTGACCAGATGTTTGAGAATAAACCTGACTAGTGCAGCCATCGTTAAAATTACTAACGCAAAGGGCGTTTCAGAATAAAAAACATCGTCCAAAGACTTTACCATTTGGAGATATTAACTATGAACCGAAGCGTTGTTGCAATGCTTGGCTAGTGCTTCGATATTCGGCTAACAACTTTCTGCAAGAATGAAGTTGGATTGGATTTTTCCACAAGTTTTACTATTGCATAGGAAGGCAATGCGAGCAGGCGTTCCACCTGAAATCACCACACATAGACACTTGCAGCTCCAAGAATCTACGTACGTACGTTGCCGATCTTCAAACAGAGATGAGAAACGTTTTGGATCTCCTGAATTTCATTCACGCTTCGAAACACAACACAAAGCAGTTTCACATCGGTTTTCTTTTGCCGTGGTATCTCCGATCATTCGTGCCGCAGCATGCTTACGATTTCACATTTGAATACCACTAATCGATTTTTAACTACACTAATAAGATTTAGCGGCTCACCGAAACGGCACGACGTCGGCCACGAAAACGTATTCAAGGAGTACATAGCGCGAACAAGTTGGGCCAAACAATGAACACATGTATTTATGGTAGAGTCCAAACGCGCCGATTTGATCCATGCTCCAGCACGTCATCGTGAGAGAGCGCCGGCGCACGCTCAGCTGCCTGCTCCGCCATTCGCGTGCGACTGCCAGGCTTGCAAGATAAGATACTTTGTTTCCGTTTATGATTACTGTTTGCCGATACTCTTGTATCGAGAGATATGTGGATTCGATAATAGTCTGTGATGTACACAGTGTATTTTTTAAATTGTGAATTTCATTTGCATATTATTCTTAAGTAAATAAACAAACGCTGACATGGGGTACATTATATAGTATGGCGTAGGACACTGCCGACGACGATGGACCGATGATTGCGGTCGTGGAGGCTGGATGTAGGGCGGAAAATCGGGATATTTGACGCAGATTGGGAGAGAACTATGTCAAACAGTAGACTGCAAAAGATTTGAGAGATGTAAAGTAACATGTAACATTATTACCTACCTACTCATATTAAACAAATATTTTATGTAGGTATCTCATTGGTGTGGACTGATGCCTTCCAATCAGGAGGGTGCAGGTTTAAAGCCCGCCACGTACCAATGAGTTATTGTTTTTTTTAATAGAAAGAAAGAAATATTTATTCTGTAATATTACCTTAAACATAAAAACTTAAATCTAAAGACACACAGAACAGGTATACCACTCAGCAATAGCCATGGTGATGAAGACACCATGACACTGGTCTTCCGTGGCTACCTTCAAAGATAGCGTGTATGTAGAAGTCTCTACATACACGCAGTAAAGTGCGTGTATGTAGAGACTACTACATACACGCAATTTACATAATACATATATTATAAGTTTATCAAAGGGTATATGGACAAATAGGGTATATATCTCACTCAAAACTCAATCAGCACATGTAAATATAATAATGAACACAACATACACATAAGATTAATAATATGAAAACACACTAGATACATTTATTGTAGATACATATACTTATACTAAAACAGCGTTGATACACATATAATGAATATTACGACAGCAAGCTATATATACACACATGCATATACATACATACATATATATAAGATTTTACAGGAGACATTGTAAATTAAGAAGATGCATTTTAAAATTAATTTTAAATGAACCAATGGTTTTGGAGTTACGAATAGATGAGAATATATTCCAGCATTTCGTAGCAGCATACCGAAAGACCACGAATGCGCGTATTGTGTGTTGGGATAATTAAACGAGGAGCAATTCTTATGTGTCTATTGAAAATGATAATTTCGAAAGAAATATTCGGGTGATTTTTTGTGGATAACACCAAACACGAGACATGCCAGATGAAGTTTACGTCTTGACTCCATGTTCACGAGGTTTTTTGGTTCAAGAACGGTGTAACATATGCCCTCCGTGGAATGGGAAAATAAAACTGGGCGCATGCGTTTTGTACACGTTGAATTAGTTTTTGAGTGTAACCGTAGAGACATTCTCCTATAACCGTGTCCGCATAATTAAGCTTTGATAAAACGAGCGCCTCGCAGAGCTTGATTCTTAGATCAATACTTAGGTATTCCCGTGCTTTATATAAGACCTTTAAGCGATAGAAACAGCCTCGGACTACTTCAAGGACGTGGTTGTGAAAACTAAGTTTGCTATCAAATAAAATCCCAAGATTACGAGCTTCAGTTACTTTTTCGATATGAATATGTACGCATTGATTTGTATATTTAACTCAATGTATGCAATGATGTAAAAAAAGTATGGATTCGTGATATGCTCATAAAACAATCGAAAAAAGTGTTCCGAATGCAGTGACAGCGCACATACATATATTTAGAATTTCGAACACATTTACGTAAACAAAAGAGTAAAAACTGTACTCTCTTCGGCGGTTCGTTTTTGAGGTACGGATGGCGTATCTACCTTTATATATATAGAATATCAATGAATGTATGTACGTTAAACATTGTGAGGAAACCTGCGCACGCTTACGAATAAAGGTTGTGCGTGAAGTCGGCCAATACGAACTGGGCCCATGTCAACCAAAAAAGGTTCGAGCCGCATGAAACATACGTATATTTTAAAATGTAACATTATTCATTTAAATGTTGATCTTGACGCGTCATAGAAAGAAGAAGAAAGAGTACAAAATCAAACGCACGAGCACACTACTATGTCGCTATGGCATGTAGCGAGCGACGTGATTATAAATAAAAATTCTGCCCAACTGACACTATGGGCAGATTTTTGCCGCAGATACTTTTTGAGTGAGATCGTGCATCTCGTTTCATCTCTTTATCTAAGGCCAAAGGGAAACTGTTATCGTAGAAAAACTCACCAAGTCAATTAAATGCAATAAGTCATAGGTAAGTCAATAACAAACCCTGTACTTGTGGACTCCAGTTTACCTCACAACTTGGTTTACAAATCATATGTCCCCACCAGCCCTACATCACATCCAGTTTGTACTCGTAACTACCGGTTTGGAAAGTTCAATCAATCAAAAAGTAAATTCGAAATATTTTAAAAAACAACCTATTGTGAAAGTGTGTATGTAAAAAAAGTTGTTTACTCCATAAAAATACATTTCACTTAATTTTTTAATAGCAATTTATCAAAATAGTGATTATACCGCATGCTTCAGGCGTGTGTAAGAGCGACGACTAATTGTTGAAATATTCACTTAATCATAATAAACCAAAACGAAATGTAGACCGATGCCTGACTTAAGAGGGTGGATAGCCGGTTTTGTCAAGTTGTTTAAATTCACTCAACGCGCAATGGAGCGAGCTGTGCCTGGGTCTCTCTTAGGAATAAGATCAGTCATGATTGAATCCGTAATCCTCAGCAAGTTGAAGTGGCAGTGTGCTGGTCACGTATATCGCAGAACCGATGCCGTAGGAGCAGACGAGTTCTGGAGTGTGAGACCGCGTCTTGGTTAAGCGTAGCGTAGCGCCCTCTGCCTAGTCTGATGACTTGCGAAACGTCGCAGATGGAGCTGAATAAGAAAACCGGAGGACCGGATATCTGGCGCAAAATGGGGGAGATCCATGTCCAGCAGTGAACTGCGAAAGGTTGAAGAGAGAGAGAGACGATTTTGACTGGCGGGATCGGCTCGTATGGAATACTTTAGGTGAGATCTTCGTCCAGCTGTGGAACCATAAGGCTGCAATAATGATTAAAGATAGGTATAAGAGATTATGCCAGTAAGATGTTTGTGTGTAAGATATGATCACACCATATATCGACATCAGTTTCTAGCATGAGGTGCCCCAGCTGCGCGCACGAAACTTTGAAGACATTATCACTCACCGGGCAATGGAGTGCGATATGCTCTTATCAGAAACAATGCTATTTCATTAACTTAAGTTCTCTTACGGATAACCGTAAGAGAACTTTAATTAATGAAATAGCTTCCCGGATCAACAAGTAGAAGTGGCAGTGGGCCAGTCGTGTTGTCGCAGAATCAATGGCCGTTGAAGCAGACGGGTTCTCAAGTGGAGACTGCGTCTTGGCAAGCGAAGCGTATGACCGATCACTTGCGAAAGGTGGAGTATGGATGAGAAAAGCGGACAACCGGGATATTAGGCGCAAATTAGGGAATAATTATGTCCAGCAGCCGCCTGCGATAGGTCACAGAGAAGAGAAGAGATCCCAAATCACCTTCTTAGATTTGAACAGTGTTTATGTCGGAAGGGTTGTGACCGAAACAGATAAGATGAACATTCGGGTCTGAGTGACCGTGCTCCAATGATGGCCTAATTTTCAAAAGTTACGATAACCTCACGTGTTAGGTCGGTAGGTAAACGATAAATAACTGGGTATATTTTGCCAAAACTTTTCTGATTTACACAAATGTTTCGATAAGGGTGGAATTCAAGAATGTTTGCAGAAGCCTTGTAAATAATTCGTAAGTAGCGAGCAATTTAAGGGCTTTAAGTGTAACCATGGATTTCAATATTTAATGAATGGTTAGAGTTACAACGATTTAATTATGTAATAATTTATTTGGCGTATCATCTTTATTGGCTCATTTCAAGAAGGTATAAGAAGTCGTGAAGAAGCGGCCTTTTCAAAGTGCCTAAATTCAGTTTGAGGCCAATACCACAGATGACTTAATACATTTATACTTTAAAAAATATCTCACTCACTCAAAAAAAAAAATTTTTGTAGCCTTCATATTCTGGGTTTCTATCTGTTTTTAATGAGAAAACGCAATTGTGAATTCAGGAAAGGTGTTATCTTCTAGAAAAGGTGTCTCGCCCTTAATTGGAGAGGCCAACCCTTAAAACCTAGATGAAAATAAAGATTATGTATAATTTTTAAGTTTTGAATTATCGCTAATAAATCAAAGCGGATATCCCTTTTAAACGGGCGTTTTAGACCATGAATGCGGTATTTCAAGCGTTCAAGTATATTTATAGTTTACAATAATCGATACCTATTACTAAAAACCAGTTGTTGTTGACAGCAGTTACCGAAATTGCGGTCGTTACAGGGCGACCCACAGACATCAGAATATACATTAGACTGGACAAGCCGCCAAGTTTATAGCAGTCTCAGTGTCGCAATTTCTTTTCGGTTCTTACCTGTGAAAAGTTATTATATTTCTTGGTAAATTTACTGATTCATTGCGATGATGGCATGTTACAATTGCACAGGATGGCATTTTGGAAAAAAGCGGTAATTTCTTCTAATATTCATGCGTCTTGACTCGTCTCACAGAGCGTAAACTGGTAGCCAGTGTATGCTCGTTGAGCTTACAGTTGTCGCACTTTAAACGCGGCTTGCCCCATCTCCTGTATTGGGAAATCTGTGGGGCGACCGATCGAGATTAGGGCCGCGATAACTTGATGTTTATTTTGGTTACGGCGCGCGCGCACGTGGTCGCTACGCTGTCCCCGCCGATTTCTTGACATTGTTGCAAATTGAACTTTAGCTTAACCGCTAAACGTTTAGTTTACAATGATCACTGGGAACTAGTTAATCACCTATCTCCTTTCAACGGACTGAAGTAGTCCTGAAGCGGTTTAGCACGCACAACTAGGCCGGTTTCCTAGCCGGTAAGACGTGCCGCTCCAGATATAATTTTGTATAATCATGTTACATTCGGACATTTCAGTTTGACTTTTGTTGTGTTACTTTAAAGTTTTATAAGTGAAAACTTAGGGAACATCAATTAGCAATTCAGCTTTTCAAGAAAGTCAAAGCGTCGCAGATGGTTCTAATTTGTGATAATTATTAAAAATTAATTTTTAATTTGTTATTTTGTACAAATATTAGTAAATGAGCTTAAGTAACATATAAAAGAATTCATTTAGGTTACCAGTGAAGTTTATGTTACGAGGCTTATAATTAAGATAGTGATGCGCTTTTGCAAGTGTAGGTAAATTAAGTTCTAAGTTATAGTTCGGATAAATAGTGCGCGCGTTTTAGTTATTTACTTACTAGGGTTTGTAAGATTTTATTCGTAAGTTAACTTATTCTGGTTTAAACAATCTAGTTTTAAAAATACGGGTCCTAAAAATCCAATGCCTGTATATTAAACAATGAGTTTATAAAACCGATGTTTTATAGTATAAAGTTTTAAACATTCGTACAAGTTTTATGGTTACAAAGTGATAATTATCTGCTTAAACTACTATTAAATTCTCATACAAGAAAATAAGTCATAAAAATTTAAATAAATTTTGCGAAGTAGACTAGATACAATTTTAGAATTGAAACCATAAAAAATATTTTTTGAGAGACTAGATACAGAATACTATTAAATTCACTATCGACTTCTGGCGGATTTGTACAAGCCTCTAACGTTAAGGTCCAACCAGGTGGTAGTTACTACACTAACTATTGGTATTGGCAAAGCCTCCAAGGTTAGGGTCGAACCGGGTGAAAGCCAGTGGTGGTGGTGATGTCTGAAGGTGACTGGTGGTGCGCCGGCTGGGGCCGGTGGCAGGCGCGGCTGGCGCTCCTGCTGGCGCTGCCGGTCCTCCTCACCGGCTTGTACGGCACCAACTACGTGTTCCTCGCTGCCCACCCCCTACAGGTTAGTTACTTACCATAAGTAAGTAGGCCGACCCCAACGAGATGGACGGATGACCTGGTTAAGGGTGGGTAGCAGATGGATGTCAACTGCAAGGATCAGTCCGCGTGGAAATCATTAGGGGTGGTCTTCGTTCAGCAGTGGACGTTCTAGGTTGTAATGATGATCATGATAAGTAAGTAATTGGCCGTATTTTATCCTATCTCTTTGCCAATGGCCAGGTTATTGCATGAATCAAGTGACAGTACGGATACTCGTATTTCGACTCATTCCAGATATTTGAAAATTGGAAATAAGTAAGTAGTTGTACAATCAAAAATTGAAAAATTGTAGTACCACATTCTAGTTCAATTTCAAGAAAAATTTCAAATCGAGATTGAAATAATTTAAATCGTTATTTTACAAGGTATAGATATGTAGTGATCAATAGAGGACTATAATATGTCTGATATTCTTCTTTATTAAGGATGATGCGATTCTTTAACGATCATTGCTCTCACACTGACATTTTTAATTGTACATTAAATTCATTTAAAAGATGTATTAAGTAAGTGGAATTAATGTTAATCATTTTTTGCTTCTCCTTTCTTCTTTGCATGTTTGCTGTTATTTGTTAAAAATGCTGTGTACACTCTGCAATTGGGATATACATTAAAATAAATCTGTCTTATTCTGTATTACGAATGATTTTGTTTATATTCTGTTGTTTTACCTTAAAAAATAAAAAATGATGATGAATCCCAGCTATGGTTTTACAAAATTACCATATCTTTGTAATTATAAATACAATAATTTCTTACACGAGCCAGTCGCTTGTTACGGTCCGATACCTGCATTGCTAATAATAATAATCTTGATAGTTAATGCTATTGGAGAACGTTTTAATTCATTTTGCTAGTTGTTAATGCGCAGTAATCGTTGTATTTTTTCTTTAAGCGTGCGTTTAACGTTTACTTGCGCAAATGAAGTCAATATTACCACCATTATAAAATAATAATTACAACCAATTAGTTTCTTGATTAATTAGTTTGCGTCGACACTTTGAAATTAGATAGAGGCTCCGACACATCTTAAAAGTAAAAAAGATTTTATTCAAGACACCCAGACACAGCATAAAAGAAAACATTTAGTGAATCAAAGAAGAAAAATTTAAAGAAAACTTTGTATCTCGGGATTCTCTTTTAAAAAATGGATGTCTACGTATCCTCCACCGCGCGCCCTAACAGTTGGTGTTCTTACTTGTAGTAGAGATAAGTCCGATAAGAAACTCAGCAACTCCTTTGGTTTGCTAATGTACCAGTTTTACAGACGGAACTTGAAATTTCACTTTAAGCGCGTCATTGGTTGTTGTAAACTTTAAATGTTTGAATCGATTAAGAACAGTAATTAAGGCAAACAATGCTCGTGAAAATTAGTTTCTTTCGCATCAAAGACGCAGTAGTATATAGTAGAATTCAAATATTTCAATTCAATTTCAATTTATATGTATGAATTTGAATAATTCAATACAACATGTGACTATATAATAAACTATCATCAATATAATACATAAGCCAACTATGGCGTGCTAGTTGCGCCATTTAAGTGCATACAGATGCAAATGCTATGCCAGCTGCAGTTAAGAGGTCAACGGACCTACGAGATTGCATCTCATTAAAGGATCAAAAGTTGACCAAGTAACTAACGTTAACTAACTAACTAATATTCATTATGTTTGCAGTCGTTTCTGCGGCACAAATATCCCGTTTAATACAATTTCTTTGTTGTTCTTTCTACTTCTTTGACTCTCTTGGACCATAGGGACCAAGTGCTCACCGCTTGTACAGTGATAGTAAAATACTAAATGACTGTACAGACAACCAGAGGTTGGTCAAAATATCAGTTTGGCTTTTCAGCTTCGGTGGCTCAGTGGTGTGGACTGTCGCCTTCCTACCGGGTGGGCTGAGGTTCAAATCCCGACACGTACCAATGTATTTTCGAATTTTCGGAAATATATGTACGTTGTCCGACGCTCTTACGGTGAAGGAAAACATCGTGAGGAAACCTTCATGCACGCCTGCGAAGAGATTCGAAGGTTGTTTGTGAAGTCGTCCAATCCGCACTGGGCCCGCGTGGACGACTAAGGCCTGTACACCCTATACGGGTAGGCTCGTGCCCCTCGGTGGGGACGTTTAATGAGCTGATGATGATGATGATGATCAGTGGATCTACTTTGTCACCAACTTATAAAACAAATCTCACACTAAGGCAGTTTGTTAAAGCTTAATTGAGGAGTGTCCAGAGCTTTGTTTCCTATTAAGCAGGATGTACCACAGGCGGGTTGGCTTGATTAGATGTAGGTATTTCTTCTTTCTCGCTAAACTCTTGGCAGAGTGGTCGTAGTCGTCATAGCAGGGGTGGCAAGCCTGGCTATTCGTCGCCATTCTTCTCGTACCGAAGCTTTCCTCGTACATTCGCGAAGTGGACCATTTGGAGCAGGCTTCACCTGGTCCGTCCAGCGCATTGGTGCTCTACCTCACCCCCTCATTCCATCGATAGGTACTTTCCTAAGCTTTATGTCAGTAGTTACCACTTTGAGGGATATTTGGTTGCCTTTATAACAGGTGACTTATGCGATTAGATAATTGTCCCGGATTATCCCATTAAGTTTAAAAGCGCAAAAATCCATTAAATCATAATAACTACTTTTAAATGACTTAAAGCAATTTCACCAAAGGCATTTTATCGAGCAATAAATGTAGGTATTCGATCTCGAATTGTACTAGATTGTATGGGTTCAAATTAAAATCAAAAACACTATGAGAAAAAAATGGTTAACATACCAATTAGTTAATAAATCTTATATAACATTGAGATAATTCGATAGCCTTCAGTTGCAGTTTTAAAAGAATCAAAGTACAAGCTTAAGACACATAAAAATATTATTATTTATACTAATATGTATATTTACAAATATTTTTGCTATACAAAGTTACAATAATTAAACAAACATACAATCTTAGGTCATGGGTTGACGTACAATGACACATTTATATCGACTAAATAACTTTTAATAGCTTGCATTAAAAACAAAAGTGTCAGCGAAATTTGGAGAGTGTTGCTCTAATTAGGCAGTTAAACCGGTTATTTGCGGTAATGTTTAGTAAGCTTCACGAAGGATGATAACTGCGCCGAAGTAATTTTTTGAGTCTCAGTAGCAGCGAGCGACGCGACGGACAATCTTGTATTACATGCAAAATACCTGAGGACACTTTATGGTGATATATAGCAATATAAGAGAGGCCTTATCCGAATATCGAAAAATGTGTAGCAGATTAGTGGTCATATTTCGTAAATCTATACTAATATATAAAGCTGAAGAGTTTGTTTGTTTGAACGCGCTAATCTCAGGAACTACTGGTTCGATTTGAAAAATTCTTTCAGAGTTAGATAGCTTATTAATCGAGGAAGGCTATAGGCTATATATCATCACGCTACGAGTAATAGAAGCGGAGCAACAATGAAGAATGTTTCAAAATCGGGGGTATTTTTTCATACTTGGAGCTTCCGCTGCGTACGCTGAGTAAACGGTTAAAGTTTCACAAAAGTCATGTATCAGAGTATTGTTCTCCTTTTAAAGGTCTACAAAAAAGTCCCCGACAGCATATGTCTATCTTTTAAGGTTAGCTCACTATAACATAATATTGCTAAAAAAATTCTGAAATTGACCCCGAAACCTTTAAAGTTGGAGGGAGGGAAAATCCTATGTATAGTGACAAATGAAAGTACCGTGTTATCCCGAATTTAATGCGAGCGAAGCCGCGGGCAAAAGCTAGTGGTACTATAATGGTGCGTTGTTCAATTAAACAACCTCCGCGTGGTTACCATCGTCAAATGTCGAATGGGTACTTTCAGGGGTTGTTAAATGTGTTCAAAAAGAAATTTTAAATGCTCATAATGAAGTTTATTACATCTGAATACCTGAAACTATTCAAAATATTTCTTTGAATAAAGAAACAAATTGTTATTATATTTCATTGTTATGTCTATATGCAAATTGGCAATTAAATCTCATTTTGTTGCTACAAAGATAAGAATTTCTCAGACATTCTATCGTACATTAGGGTTACCCCGGGTTAATGATACGGCTATCGTCCGGTCGCACGGCAAACCGGATTGCACCCGGTTATAACCGGACACTCGGCTGCCATACACATCATTGCTATTACAATGTTGTTTTTATCAGAGTTAAATCTCTCTATGAGCGTCGGTGGCTCAATGGTGTGGACTGTCGCCCTCCTACCGGGAGGGCTGAGGTTAAAATCCTGCCACCTACCAATGTGTTTTCGAAAATATATGTACGTTATCCGACGCTCTTACGGTGAAGGAAAACATTGTGAGGAAACCTGCGCACGCCTGCGAAGAGATTTAAAGGTTGTGCGTGAAGTCGTCCAACCCGTATTGAGCCCGCGTGGACTACTAAGGCCTAATCACCTTATACGGGTAGGCTCGTGCCCCTTGGTGGCCATAAATTTGCCTTAATACATCAGTTACATGCAAAAAAGGTCAAACAAGCAGACAAACAAAAACTAAAAAAAAAATTATTTCATGCATTTGAATATATGTATAGGTATATATTCAAATGCATGAAAATCTATTGTTATTTCAATATTACAAACAGACACTCTAATTGTATATATATGTAAAAGATGTAGTCAGAATAAATGATTCCGGTGTCACAAATACACGCTCTTAATTTGTTGACCGTCAATCAATCGAGAGCTTACCAAGATAATCAACAGATTATAACAGTACTAGGCACATTTTTGCAGAGTTAGTTAGCTCGTCAATTCGGCAGTCAGAATAAATCGGTGACACAAATAATCTCATTTTTTTGCCAACATTGTCGTCACAATACTTCCTTGATGTTCGTTTTTTATGAATGTATTAGACATTAAGGGCCATCCAATAAGATTAGTGTAAGTATACAATCAAGTCACGTGCTCTTCGAGTTGTCAAGGACGATTCTATAAAAATAACAAAATCAGTGTCCGCGGCTCACACCGCGCTCGACGGCGCCCGATAACGATGGTAAAATATACATATCATGTAGTTGGCATTGGTTTAAAAATCTTCGTATCCAAAAAAGATGATGATTTAACGACCCATGTGTTGTAATGGTTGAGACGTCGGCAATTACACCAAGGATTAACCCGGAAGTACAAACATTTGTGTGCATGAACATGTCTGTTTATGTCTGTTGTCAGTAAAAGTCCCGTCAAAATTGGTCAAGCCGTTTCAGAGAGTACCCGGAACAAACAGACAGACCGACAAAAAAATTAAAAAAATATCGTTCAGCGTTCTGTATATATATTTATATGCATGAAAAAAATGTTATTTCTATATTACAAACAGATACTCCAACTTCTTTACATGAAATAGAAACAGATAATATTTTTTTTATTCTAAGTCAAAGTCAAAATCCATTTATTAAAATAAGCAATGAACTTCAAAAAGTATACCAAATACAATAAACAATATTTTAAATACTAAAGCAGAGTATGAATTTTGATACTTAAAAAAAGCGCTTCAGTGGTTTGGTCTGTTGATTGTGTATGGTTTGATGGTAGAAAGGGTTAACTGTGGCCATAACCACATTTTCGCTATTATATAGATTTAGACTTTATAGGCAAAGTCACCAGTCTTCGTTCACTGTTTGTAGTGTAGGTAATTTTTCCACTACAAGTAAGTTAGACAGCTTCAAACTTGAGGGGATAATCTGGAGGCACGGCAATGCCCCCGCCAAGTCGAGCGCGAAGCAAACACTGCCGTACCATCCTTTACAGGATCCATTTCGCCCCAATTTGAATACTAAAACGCTGAAATTTTCGTCCAAAATTTCAAGTCTGTAGGTCACAAAACATTAACCATTATAATAAAGTAATCGCAGTAAGGAACCTTAGACTTGGCACGTCTGTCTTTATTTCATTACTTTTTAGAGATAAACAAGCAGTTCTATCGAGACTTGGCTAGATTTTTAACAGAATGTTTTTGGTGGGATATATTATAAACATTATAATGTAGCAGTGCGATTAAATATTCCAACTAAATTATCATTCTCATGTCACGCGAAATGTAATGCTCAACTAAGAGAAATGCGAATCATTCATTAATCACTAAGCTACAACATGATAAACACACGAATAAATGTATTAGTATTCAGTTTGAGCTCGTTGTTATTGGCATTGAACACAACAATAAATAATATTTTAAAAAATCAGTAATTATTATTCCCTTTATTCTATATTATTCACCCCACCTACTTTACCTAATGTAAATATTTAGTTATTTTAATTCTGTTATCCCATTCCCCCTTTAACCAATTCTTTTGCCCCATGCGCGGAGCACTAACATAATATTATAATAATTAAATTACAAAATAATCTTAAACTAAAAAGAGTACGGACCATGAGTCTGTAGATGTAATTTTATTAATAAAAAAAAAACAGTAAAGAACAGTACTTAATCTTTGTAAATGTATTTTAGAACGAATATTTTGTATAGTCCATTTATAAAAATCATGGGTGGCTGATAAAGCAAAAAGATTTGACCATTTGGATCGTTAGTTTTAGGTTTTTTTTCGGAACATTTTTCCTTTATCGTCAATATAAATTTATATCTACTTTCAAAATCTGTAGAAAATTTGATGTTCTTCATATTTTAAGTCAAGACATTTTGTACGAGCTGATGTATACGTTAAATAAGGTATCTAACCATTGTCTAACACATTGACTACCAGTGGCAGTCAAAGGATAAATATTTCTTTTTCGAGTTAACGAAACATGAGAGTAAATATTCGTTTTGAAAAACTGTATATCCATGTTAAGCCACAAACACGAGTTTTTAGCAATTTATAAATTCTGCAGTATACTACTAGAGAATTATTTTATTTCGGTCTCACTGACTGTCTTTTTAGTTATCACAAGCCCACTCGGTACTATTTAAAATGTCTAATTGGCTATTTCCGGGGTAACGCTGCAAATGGGTGTTAACTATCTTTTTTAGGGTTCCGTACCCAAGGGAAAAGCCTGAGACTGCTGTCTGTCCGACCGACTTTTGCATATCAAGAACTGTGATTACCGTAAAAAAATACACAAATTTTATATTCCTGTTGCATTATTTAAAACAAAAGAAATAAGTATGACATGGGTCTCCCATACAACAAGCATTATTTTTGACTTTTCTTATAGCTTGTTATCATTAAACTTCCAACATTTCCTGGTGACTTGTACCACGGGTCTTCGAACCTAAACAGGCACCAGTCTCCCATAAATGACTACATTGTACCTTTTGTCATAGTCATAACATAATTTTGGAGTTATTGTAACGTGATGTCGTTTATGGAGAAAATAAAATGTTTATTATTATTTACAAAATACTTAATTTGATATATCTCCCTTTCTTCGTTCTTTTCTTTCTTTTTCTCTTACAAATTAATTTAAATAACTTCTTTTTTCTTAATTCTATGCGTTTGCCTACTGCAATTAACCTAGTCAAGTACAGAACCCTTCGTGCACTGGTCCGACTCGCACTTCACCGGTATTTTTAGATTAATCAACAACATACTCTCGAATTAATATCTGAGAGCTTTGAACAACCATGTTCAATTGCGTCTAGTGATGTTTTGGAGCATTTATCCTACTTGAGCTGTAATGAGCCGACATTCGGTACTGTAACAGTATCTTTTGAGTAGAAAGTGTGATTGGTATGATTGATGGTAGGTCAGTGTGCCGGTCACGTGAGATTTGCCTTCTTAATTGTAAATAAACGATTATACTGTGGCTTAAAAGTGTTTTGCCAATATCGTTGGCACAGTTATTGGCAAATTAACTTAAGCTGCGAGACTTTTGATAGCTGAGTTTGTTTTGTGTATCGATGGTAATACTTACCTTTTTATACTACTTCATCATTACAGCCTAATATGTCCACTGCTGAATAAAGGCCCCCAATGTTATCTACGCGGACCGATCCCAAGCTGTTGATATCCTATGCTACCCGTCACCTTAACTAGGTCATCCGTTTACAGGTCCGTTTATAGCTACTACCACTTGCTTAACTTTCAACCACCAGGACTTCCCATACAATAAAACGAATTAACTGGCTAAATGGTAAAATTTTTAAGGATACATTGTATAAAACAAGTGTATCTTCCATAAATTAAATGTGAGAGAGCCATGCTTGTAAAGTTGACCGGAGTCATGGAGCGATACCTCGGCCTAAAAAGTCTACTAGGTGGTAGACTCGATACTGAGTCGTCTAGGTAGGTACCATTGCAGTGCCAGATATCGTCCCGTGAAAAGGTAGGGTATTGGACTTTTGTGTTTCGGGATGAGGGCACTGTAGCTAGTGAAATTACCGGGTATAAGAGACATAATATCCTTTGTCTCTGTTGTCGGGCACAGTGCGTCGTTGATAGACAAAAATAACTGGTTATCAATTATTGATCTCCATCAAGGCCACTCTGTCATGGTCATGCGTATCATCTATCAGGTGAGAGTCGTAACAAAACTAATCACAGAAAACCTGAGTTTATGCGATTATTTATGAGGCTAAAAACGTTCCTACCCGACTTCCGGTATTCTTTTTCTCTCTCCAGGAAAAATGTACGTTCTACATGTCTTAATAAGACGGCATTGAATCATGGCGAATTCTCGTCAGGAGCAAAGAAACATATTAAATCCAAAACTGATGATTATATATAATAGTTTCCTTGGGATCAACGTCGGATGACATCATCAGTGACCGAGATTAGTCGGTGATTCCGCATTAGCTCCGAGCTCACTAACCTATGTCGCTATGGAGACTCATTATCACACCTCACTCGCTTTATTTGGACGACTTACTAATAAAAAATCTTGTCTCGCACCTCATTTAGCTGGCCCCAAATACCTTAGGCCATATTAGTATAGGAGTAAGATTAGAGTTCAGTAACGTGTTAAAATTATGGATGGAAACCGCAAAAAGAGGTACTTTTTAAATTTTGTTTTGTTGTGAACATAAATCAAATTTAGTAATCTTATTGACAGTCAGATCGCTTATCATTTTAAAGCTATACGAGTAAGTTGAGTGACTGGTAATAAGACATTATGCTAAGTACATCAAAGAACCTTTAAAAATGTATGTCTTATCTGTCTGTTGTTCCGGGTAATCTCTGAAACGGTTGGGCCGATTTTTGGCAGGTAACTGATGTAATAAGAAAAAACAAAAGTTACTTTTATGTTGAAAAATATTTTAAATTTTTAGAAAATAAAGCAATGTGTTATCGCGTCGCAGCCCAGATCCTTGGTCTAGGCAGAAATGATAGAGCGCCACTTAGCTACCTGCACGTCCATCAATCTTTTCACACATACTCTCTTGTTCGTCCTCATTGGGACCTTAGCCTTATACCTTGACCAATAGTAATTAGTTTGTAAGAAGATTGTGAATAATAATTCCCCACAAATAAGTACCACTATAGAGATATAGTCGATATGTATCTCCCAAACCCAACGATGCTAGTTAAAGAACGAATTCATTTAGGTCAATATTAATCACACTTGAACACGTGTACGGCCAAAAATAACAATTGCTATTTTCCCTGACCTGTCTCAAGTTGGAATTCAGCGCAGCGTTTTGTCATCTACGTCATCGTAGAATTGTGCGTAAAACATTTTTTATAATTTATGAAGTCTCATAAATTATAAAAAATGTTTTTCATCTTTATTTAATTTTATTCAGACTGTAATAAACATTTCCTTCTTTTTTAATTTCCCATCTATTTTAGAGAAAAATTCTAATTTAATTAATCTCTGTATGTTGTATTTTATGGTTCTTATTGCAATAGGTTGATATAACACTGTGTGCAAAACATCAACCAGTCTGAGATTCCATTACCGAATACAGATATTTGATTATTGTGCCCTATGCATTTTTTTAAGTTACGAAGTAAACAGAACGGTCCGGACGCTCACCCGATGGTAAGTGATACCCCTAACCATGACAAAGCCGCATTGAAAGAGACCAATAACTAATAGACAGTTATTATCCTCCATCAATGCCGCACTGCGCCCGTCACCCGAGACAACAGATGTTAGATCTCTATACCCGGTAATTTCACTAGCTACAGTTCCCCTTATCCCGAAACACATAAGTGGATAGCACTCTTATTTTACGGGACGATATCTGGCACTGCGGTGGTACCTTCCTAGACGACTCAGCACCGAGTCTACCAACTAGTGAATGTCTTATTAACGTATTAATTTGCAAAAAAAGATACTCTGTATTGTTTTTCCCGCGAAACATTTCAGTAGTTATAAGTAATTATTAGATTTTAATGTAAATGCACTATTTCCGCTGAGGATTTATGAAAAACTTTAATAGGTTATTAAAGCATGTGATTTAATCTAATGACATACAATTTTATAACAATAAAAACTGTAACAATTTATTGTCAACTGATATAGCAAAACGTTTAGTTAAATTGCGGCTTAGCTTTTTGTTCACTATGAAGTTTTTCCTTCGACGGCGTTTTCCCTACATTCACTGGCCCTGAACTGAGACTGATTTAAATTCCGCCTTTTAATGGTACAAAAAAGCGAAGTTATATTATAATAACACTGTTTTAAGAGATGGTGGTAAACTCACAGGTCTTCAATTCCACTTAGGGAGCGTTCAAGTAATACGTAACGCAATTTGGGGGGAGGGGGGGGGCTCTCGTAAAACGTTACGATGCGTTACAGGGCGGAGGGGGTCTTTCTTACAACACGTTACGTAATACTGTTTTTTTTTAAATATTTTTATTTTAGGGAATTAAAACTCCAAATTTGGCAACCCTTTTCATTTACGTTTTACGAGGAATCCCTTGATTGTATTAGTCTGGTCGTCATTTTTTTAATTGTTGATGCAAGTTGGTAAACCTTTTTGTTTAGATTTCACGGGAAATTCCTAGATTGTATTGTAAATAAAATCTGTTACATACTTTTTTGCGAATTTACGGTAAAAATTGTCACTTGAGTGTTACGTAACGTTTAGAGTGGGAGGGGGAGTACGGAAAAACGTTACGGTGCGTTACAAGGGGAGGAGGGGGGTCAAAAATCTTCAAAAATTGCGTTACGTAATACTTGAACGCTCCCTTATTTACTACGTTTACAACACCTTTGCAATACTTTAAAATCCAAACGTTAATTTGGTATTCCGGTAAAACTTTAATGTTAATGGTTTTAAATGGTAATTGTATAGTAGAATGAATTGTGTAATGGTGTTACCAATTAAAATTTATTACATATAAATAAAATTAGAGTGTCTGTTTGTAATACTGAAATATCATCTTTTTTTACATGCATATGTACGGTACGGTACGCCAAAAAATCATTTTTTTAATTTTTGTCAGTCTGTCCGTCTGTCTGTTTGTTCCGGGTAGTCTCTGAAATGGTTGGGCCGATTCTAACGGGACTTTTTTGGCAAGTAGCTTACGTAATAAGGAAAAACATAAGGTACTCTTATTTTAGAAAATACTTTTTATTTCAGAGAAAATAACCAATGCTTTTCCACGCGGCGGCCGTGCTACGCGTGAGCTGCTCGCTTAGGTGATATTTTACTGCGAGAGAATATCTTATATCGCGGGTAATTCCGTAGGAAACGGCTAGTCTTACATAAAACAGAACGAATAAGTGCTAAATTTTACTATTGAGAGCCGAGGGTGTTAACATACCAACCTACATTTGCAAAGAAAGCGGCTAGATACAAATAGACGAGGGTATTTCGGTCTAATCGCACTGCGCTGTATTTAGACGCGAGGTCATCCGAGTTCAATACTTAGAGACAATCGGCCGCCTGCATGTGACGAAACTGCATCTGTTGCACATTTATACACACCTCGAATAATGCGTATTTATATGGAGATTACGTACTTAACCTAGTTAACAAGTTTGTACTTCTTAACTTTAAATACAAACCATATTTCACTATGTTTACTTTAGTCGTTTACACATAAACCTAACCTATTACATATACAAACACATATACAAATTGAAGTGTCTGTTTTTAATTTTTCATATATATATTTGTCTATCTGTCTGTCTGTCTATCTGTTTGTTTCGGGTTATCTCGGAAACACAGACATCTCAATGCAACGAGATCGGTCGAATCGCCAAGTTTATAGGAAGTCCTAACGTCGCAATTTCAACTTACATTTTCTATGGATGGATGGATTTGGACGGGAATTTTTCAGCTGGTAGTTGATTTATTAAGGAAAATCATAGGCTGCTTTTATTTTAAACAATACTTTTTATTTGAAAAATAAAGCAATGTTTTAAACCGCGGCGGCCACATGTCGCGCGACTTAACGAAATAATATTAGGATATGTTTTACTGCGGGAGAATATCTTATAACGCGGAGAATAGCTAGTTATAAATAAATATCCACTAACTGACATTCACACATCGCCATAATATCTAGTCTAAAGTTAAGCGTGAAACATGTAGTATAACGCCTATATACTTTTTTGTAAATACATACATATTATACATAGAAACACCTAGAATGTTCGTGTGCTCAAATATTTGTACTGTCCGGGGATTGAACTCGGAACCCTTGGTGAAGTACCCGACATCTCAAGCAAGCATTAAGTGCGTCGTCAAATTAAAGTATATTGTCTTTACAGTGAACGAGGTTAGGTCGTGCTAGCGTTTCATCGTATCATTATTTTTAAGGTACCTAAACGTATTGCTAGATGCGACAACCACAAAAAAGATGTGTATATCATCACTACATATTATAAAACAAAGTCGTTTTTTTGTCCCCATGTCCGTATATCCCTATGTGCGCTTAAATCTTAAAAACTACGCAACGGGTTTTGATACGGTTCACCCATAGATTTCCCAATACAGGAGATGGGGCAAGCCGCGTTTTTAAGTGCGACAAATGTAAGCTCAACGAGCATACACTGGCTGCCAGTTTACGCTCAGTGAGACGAGTCAAGACGCACGAATATTAGAAGAAATTACCGTTTTTGCCCAAAATGCCATCCTGTGCAATTGTAACATGCCATCATCGCAATGAATCAGTAAATTTACCAAGAAATATAATAACTTTTCACAGGTAACAACCAAAAAGAAATTGCGACACTGGGACTGCCTATAAACTTGGCGGCTTGTCCAGTCTGATTGTATATTCGGATGTCTGTGGGTTCACCATTGCACCTGTGCAAAGCGTGGGCGGGTCGATATTTATTTACTAAAATAGTTACGTTTAAAGTTATCATTATGACATTGGACTTTTCCCACACGAGTAACATCAATTGCATACATTGAAATCAATTAGATATTTACTTAGCTATTTTCCTATAAAGATAATAAAACGGACGTCGTGATTATAATTATCCTGTTCTCACGTTACCTACGCATTTGTGCATTCGATTTAATGCATATATGCATAGCTATAAAATCGAGGAAATATTAATCCAACGCAGTGGCGTGCACAGAGATTGTGAGTAGGGTATGCAAATTGAGTGACACTAATAATCAAAAATTGATAATTTATAATCTTGGTAAATTGAGTGCTGTTGATGACAGCACATTGCCTATGGTTTCTCAATCCGGACAAGAGCGCGGCGGTCCTTTTTCAGAAGAAAGGCGCGCCGTCCGGTCGATCCCTCCCACGTCAGGTAACGCTATTCGGGCGTTCTATTCCGTGGGAAAAGAACACCCGATACCTAGGCGTCACTCTCGATAGTGGTCTAACCTTTGGGCCGCACATCAGAACAGTGCGCAACCGGGCTGCATTCGCACTCGGGCGCCTCCATTGCCTACTAAACACGCGTAGTAAATTATCCCTTAGTAATAAGGTGAGAATCTACACTGCGTGCATCAGGCCCATAAATGTATTCCGGTGTGTTTTCGCACACGCTGCGTCCAAACACGTCCATAGGTACAAGTCATTCAGAACAAGTTCATGCGTAGGGCCACGGGAGCGCCGTGGTTCATACGCAACTTGAACCTTCATTTAGACTTAGGGCTGCCTACGATTTCGCAGTACCTAAAAGTTGGCGTCAAACGCTTTTCGACTCGGCAATAGCGCATCAAACCCGCTCATTGTCTCCTCTGCCGATTATTCTACAACAGCAGCTAATAATAATAATATTTCACCTCGCGCGCGTAAACGTCGGCGTCCACGGGACGTGCTAGACGATCCGGACGATCCCATCACGGTCACCGCCGCATCGGCGGCCGAAATAGCTAAATCACTAAAATTACACTCCACAAATCGACAACCGAGATTCGGCCCCCGCCGGCGGGGGCCATCGTCGCGTATCCCTGTAGGTTCATCATCATCATTACAGCCTAATTATGTCCACTGCTGAACGAAGGCCTCCCCTAATGATTTCCACGCGGACCGATCCCTTGCAGTTGACATCCATCTGCTACCCGCCACCTTAACCAGATCATCCGTCCATCTGGTTAGGGGTCGGCCTACGCTTCGCTTTCCGTTACGTGGACGCCACTCGAGAACCTTTCCGCCCCATCGGCCATCGGTTCTACGCACTATGTGCCCTGCCCACTGCCACTTCAACTTGCTAATCCCTGTAGGTTCGCACAGTCCCTATTCGCGTAACCGGCATGTGCCGGGCCGCTTTTCTCCCCAAACATATGTTAGGCACTACAAGCCCCCGCAACGCCCTAAGCCGAGGTTCGAGTCCCGTTCGGGGACGCCCTTAGGCTCGTTGTGTAAATTTTAAGGCTGAGAACCATCTGCGCTCGCCACTTGCCCGGTGAAGCTGTAAAGGCCATCTGCGGCCAAAAGCAGTAGTCAGTTCGATAAAAAAAAAAACCTATGGTTATAAGTGGAAATCACTTCATATGTTGGCGATTTTCTGAGTTGTCTGAACACACAGGGTATGCACTACTTATTTGCATACATGAAGTGCACGCCACTGATCCAACGTTATATAAACAAGGAATATACGATTAAAACATCGCGAAAAGGTTCAAATGTTGTGCGTGACATCCGCCAATCCGCACTGGGCCCCCGTGGACAACTAAGGCATACGTATACATATAAATAAACTGATCATGATATAAAAAAGTAGAAGTTAACTTTTTTTGAAAACCGATTGGATGCCAAACTCAATCTGTAACGCTAATTGTAAAATGAGCTTTCTAACGAATCCTCCATCACATAATCACATCACCTCACTAAACGTCCCCACCGAGGTGCACGAGCCTACCCGTATAGGGTGTCTATCACAGATTTCCCAATACAGGAGATGGGGCAAGCCGCGTTTAAAGTGCGACAACTGTAAGCTCAACGAGCATACACTGGCTACCAGTTTACGCTCTGTGAGACAAGTCAAGACGCACGAATATTAAAAGAAATTACCGTTTTTTCCAAAATGCCATCCTGTGCAATTGTAACATGCCATCATCGCAATGAATCTGTAAATTTACCAAGAAATATAATAACTTTTCACAGGTAAGAGCCGAAAAGAAATTGCGACACTAGGATTGCCTATAAACTTGGCGGCTTGTCCAGTCTAATGTATATTCTGATGTCTGTGGTGTCTATGCTTTAGTCGTTCACGCGGGCCAGTGCGGATTGGCCGATTTTATGCACAACCTTTAAATCTCTTCGCAGGCGTACGCAGGTTTCCTTACGATGTTTTCCTTCACCGTTAGAGCGTTGGATTAACATACAATATTTTAATATACTTCTTCCAAATAATTTTATGCATAAATATCTCTTCACAGGTGTCATGTGCCAGAATGTGAGAACAGCTCACTAGCAGCGGGCGTGTCATCTCCCCAGCAGTGGGAACCAGAGTGGGCAAGCTGGGCATTATCCAGGGAGGCCCGGTGCACCCGGTACCAGGTCTTGGAGGACGCTTGCCACGAGCTCGCCTTCGACAACAACACAGCTATAGAATGCGAGGCTTTCGTGTACCAGACGGGCAGCAGTATTGTTGCTGAAGTATGTACTTGTTATATGTTGCATTTATTTTGGCACAGTTAAAGGCCTTCATGGTGGAGGCTGGATGAGAAAAGTGGAGGACCGAGATATCTGGGGTAAAATGGGGGAGACCTATTGCCAGCAGTGAACTGCGATAGGTTGAAAAGGTAGATAGATAGAGCCTTCATGATCAGCCTTAAAGTTCCACTGCAGGGCATAGGCCTAATTTCTTAAATAACTACTGCTGTCAAGAGCGTCGGTGGCTCATTGGTGTGGACTGTTGGCTTCTGATATGGATGGTGCAGGTTTAGACCAGGTACCAATGTCTTTTCAAATTTTCGAAATATTAACTACGTTTATCTGACGACCGACGGTCTTACGGTATTGTTTTCATGAGAAAACGCCTGCGAAGAGATTCAAAGGTTGTGCGTTAATTCGGCCAATCCGCACTGAGCGCGCGTGGACGACTACTATGAACTTTGACTTAAGGCGTTGCGGGGAAGGCTACTAGCATATGTTTGGAGACAGAGCGGCCCGGCACACGCCAGTTACGCGAATAGGGACTGATATGAGCGAACCTGCGGGGAATCGCGACGAAGCCCCCGCCGACGGGGACGGTACATAGTGTGTCATTTTTTTGTTACGAAGTGTACGGACGCTCAGAACGTTCACCTGATGATAAGTGATACGCCTGACCATGGTGAGCGGCATTGAAGGAGACCAACAACGTATTAACATTTATTCTCAGTCAATGCTGATGAACCCGTCACCCGTTACACAGACGTTAGGTCTCTTATACCGGTCGTAATGCCAGCGAATATTTAAATAATGACATTTCAATTTCAGTTCGAACCTTGCGTGTCAAGAATGGAAACGCTCCCTGGTGGGGCACGATGCACAACGTGGGCATGCTGATCTCCATGACCGTCATGGGATTCGTGTCAGATAGGTAAGTAACTCTTCTCGTAGGAAACTACTTCCAAACTAGTGATTTGTTATGTTTGTTCTTCATAATTGTTCTAAAAGTTCTGCATTTTAAGAGTATACTTAATTTTTGTAATAGAAAAAAATCTAATGCCTATCTACTGTGTGCACTCCATGTATGCAAAGAAGCAGTGCATACCCTGTACGTCCAGATAATCTGGAAAATTTAGAACATATTATACATATTGATTGATAAAAGAGGAATTTAGCCTTAGAATAGGACTTTATACACATACTAATGTACTAATTGTTTTAATCGAATGTAACTTTACGAATGATAGATGGGGTCGCCGAGCAGCATTGATTGTGAGTGCTGCGGAGCTGGTGTCCTATGGGCTGTGCAAGTCGTTTCGTGGGCTCCTACCCCGCGTTACCCTTCTCCGAAATGCTAGGACCGACTGATATTCGGAGCTAGCGTGTATCTGCTGCTTTTGTTCTCAGTAAGTATTGTTTGATATGAGGATGACACCTTGTAGAAAAATGTAGACGAAATAACGCAATGAAGGGAGGGAAAAAACTTGGTACCCAAAAAGCTGTTTTAAATGGAATATGTTCAAATAATCTAAAGACGCACGTTGCAGTTAAAGTTATAAATAAAACAACTATCATTTTTTGTTAAATATTGAATTTTCAACATTTGTTTTTCCATTTAAAATAACATTCGAGGCAAATTGAACCTTATAAATACGATATTCATGAACATAATTGAATATTTTCAGTGATCGAGTGGCTTGGAGTGGAGCACAGGATTCTAGCAAGTTTAGTCCTGGGTATTCCACTAGCAATGGGCGCAGCCACTCTTTCATTGCTAGATTACCTCACAGGGTATTGGAGGACTTGGGCGCGTTTCGCCTATCCGCCCTCGTTCCTCTTGCTTCTATACCCTTGGCTGCTTCCCGAGAGTGTGCGCTGGCTCACTATCCAAGGTCGACTGCCAGAAGCTGTGCAAGCCATAAAGAAGGCGGCAAAGTGGAACAGAGTCATCATTCCTCAAGATGGTATTGAGAAGATGCTGCTCAGTGAAGCGGAGCCCTTAAATACCAAGACTGAAGTTCCGATTGAGGATGAAAGTCTCTTTAAAGCTTTAATCAAGTAAGTGAATTTAATAGTACAACAACTTCTAAGACAGAATTTAAACTAAAGGAGAATGTGTTGGTAAACTATGTCTAGCAATAAACTTCGAGACGGGCGAGTATCTTAAAAAGTTAAAATTGAGGGGACAGTTGTGAAGCTAATAAGCGAAATTGGGATGCAATCAGGAAGCCGCAATGATTCTGCATTCTGTACCATAACCGATCCAGAGTCCATCCAGAGAGGAGCAACCGCCTAGAGTAATTTCAGCAATTATACCACTAGGGTTTTTAGTACTAGTGTCTCACTGGTATGATTATGATTTGGTTAGGATTTTTAATAGTAAGAAATAATCTTATTTTCTAGGTAATCAAAGGAACAGATTGCTCACCTGATAAGTGATACTGACACCCGAAAGATCAATGAGTGCCTTCCCAAATTGACATTATTTCAAATGCTCATTTGAAACTAAGTGTACTTAGTCTTTAAGTACTTTGCATTACCCTTACAACTTTTTGACTATATCTAATATTCGCTCAGATACGAAGCACTACGAAGACGTCTGTGCGTTTGCTTCGTGTGGTGGGCCTCTGCAGTCTTTGTATTCTACGGTCTCGCCGTCCACGCCCACGGTCTCTCCGGCTCTCCTCACGCCAACTACGTACTGGTCGCTGCTGCAGAGTTACCGGCGCTTCTGGCCAACACCCTTCTGCTGGATCGAGTGGGCAGAAGACCGTTACTTACAGCCGCATTCATGGTTACAGCGATGGCGCTTATTGCGATACCGTGTTTGCCTGAATGTAAGTATGACTAAGTGCCTTCGTGTTCTTATGGATTTAAACCGCATAGATCGCTGCGTGATTAGGGGTTGGTGAATTTGGCGAACCTGACGTAGATCTTCCAATCTCTCCATGACTATGCTGTGTGCGAGGGCCTGTTCCGTGTAATGGGACGTTAAACACAGAAGATGATGATAAAATTATGACATTTATTATGTGAATATACATGATAAAAAAATTCTTTCTAAAAATTAGTGATTAGCTTGATCCTGAATAGTGTCTGAATTCTGCAGCAATAACAGGGAATAATTAAGAATAGGCCAAAAAGGCAGTGGTAGTCAGTTCAATGTAAAAAATTAAGTCATAGTACGCTTACGTGCTCGTCTATGCATACATCCTAACTTTAAGCCCCCTCTCCCCCTCCCCCGTGAAGTAAATAATAAAATTTGCGCGAATTCCTGCTAAATTTAGAAATGCCATTAGAAAATGATGTAAAAAGTATAGATTTGTGATATGCTCACAAAATAATCGAAAAGTGTACCGAATGCAGCGATAGCACACATACAAATATTTCTTATGAGCATACATTTACTTAAACAAAGAGCCTACAACTGTATTCTCTTTGGCGGTTCTTTTTTGATGCACGTATGGCGTATCTACCTTTATATATACAGAATATCATTATAATAGTTCGTTTACTAGAAAGTCTGCTATCAGAGGAGGGTCACTCATTTTATTAAATATTGAAATTAAATTTAAGGAACGTAAAGATGTGGTGGCGCTTTCTATTGAACGAACTATAGAGTTAGCGTGTGCAGAACTGGATCAACATGTTATTGTGTGTGTGTACAGGCCCCCTTCAGGGAACTTTACCACGTTTGAATCAATTATGGAAGATCTTTTTAAATCTTTTAATTTATATTATCTTATCAACGAACCCACAAGAGTAACTTCAACCTCAGCCACTTGTTTGGATAACATTTTTTTGTAACTTTAGCATTAAAGAAAAGTCTATAATAAATTTCATTAGCTCAGATCATAGTGGACAAATGGCATTATTTGAGCACCGTGATAACCCCACTCATGTAATTTTGTTTGCAGGCCAATTACCAAGTATCGCATTGAGAAATTTAAAGATAATATTTCTAATAAGTTGCCTTTTTTAACTTACAAAGATGGAAATGGAGACGAAAATTATAGTGATTTGTTTAATAAAATTGAAAAAGAATTTAATATTGAAAAAGAAGAAAACGACAGAGAATTTATGGGGGATATCGGTAGTTATACTTAAAGATATAATACAATCTATCGTTCCTCACCTAGCTATAATAATCAATAAATGTACTGACGATGGCTAATTTCCTGATTTGATGAAACTTAGTAAAATAATTAAATTATTTAAGTCTGGAGAAAAGAGCGACCCGTCTCACTTTAGGCCTATCTCTATTCTGCCTGCACTCAGCAAAATATTTGAAAAGCTTATATTCAATCAATTGTTATCCCACCTTAACAAGAATAAAATATTGCATAATAAACAATTTGGATTCACGAAAGGCAGATCTACTACTGATGCAGGAGTGGCATTAATCAAACATATTTTTGAGGCATGGGAGAACAAACAGGATGCTGTAGGAATATTTTGCGATTTGTCGAAGGCGTTTGATTGTGTAAATCATGAAACGCTTCTTATGAAGTTGGAACATTACGGGATCGTTAATGATTCTCTTAGTTTGATTAAGTCGTACTTAACGAATAGAGTTCAGAAAGTACATACCAGTGGAGCTGATTCTTCTGGAGCCCCTTTATTGATGGGCGTGCCACAGGGTTAAATATTGGGACCTTTGTTGTTTTTAATTTACATAAACGATCTCGTTTACTATTCACAAGATTTATGTGAGACAGTATTATTTGCTGACGATACATCATTAATATTTAACGTAGATCCACAAAAAGAATCCTTTGACGATGTAAATAATATAGTTTCTCGGGTATTACTTACTTTTAAACTCTAAGAAAACTAAATGTGTGAAATTCACAATGCCGCATGTAAGGCAGGTAGATACAGCCATCACTATAGGTGGTGAACCTATGGAAGTCATCAATTCCACGGTTTTTCTGGGAATCACGTTAGACTCAAATTTGCAGTGGGGTACACATGTTGCAGCTTTGGCAGGAAGACTTAGTTCCGCTGCATATGCTGTAAGAAAGATAAGACGTCTAACTGATATTGATGCCGCGAGACTTGTTTATTTTAGCTATTTTCACAGTGTGATGTCCTATGGCCTACTTTTATGGGGGTCTGCTGCTGAAGTACAAACTATTTTTGTATTGTAGAAACGGGCTATCCGTGCCATATACGGCCTTAAATCGCGTGATTCACTTTGTTTATTAGCATCTCAATACATTTTTGACTGTATCATGTATGTACGCAAAAATTTACATGTATTTTCTAAAAACTCTGACAATCACGATTTTAACACTAGGAATAAACACAGGCTTGACGTTCCAAATCTTAGACTCCATAAGGTTGGGAACTCATTCGTGGGGTTAAGCATTAAAATATTTAATAAGCTACCACAAAATGTCATTGATTTGCCTATGGATAAGTTTAAATCTCATATTAAAACCACTTTAATGAAAAAGGTTATTATGATATAGAAGATTACTTAAAAGATAAGGATTGTTGGACATGTTGATTCCACGTCTGCACCATTATTATTTTATTAAATTTTTATTGTTTCTGTATAGTTTTCGAAAGTTTTTTTTTTATTGAGATTGTATTATGGGAACTTTGATTTATATAAATACTTAATACGTTTTATAGACAAATATATTGTAAAAGCACAAAATTTTTGAAAAGAGTGACTGCTGAGTTTCTTGCTGGATTCTTCTCAGTGGACAACAACAGTCCGAACCAGTGGTAGAATCAAATTTGACATTCATAAGTGTTCTTTATGGACCCAAATTGAATAAATATATTTTCATTTTCATATAGCTAACCTGCTACGGATTTAAACCACTAAGACACTGGCATAGTGTTTGCGGTTCAGAACCAGTAATTACCAAACAAGTACACCCTGATTCAATTTTACTCATCGTCTATAGACTGACTAGGGTTCTACTATATTGTGAAACGTGTTTGACAAGTACAACTTATTTGCTATTTGTTACAACTTTGTTTTGATCTAACAGTCATGGGAAAGTGTACATAAACGAGCATATACAATATCTTTGGCGTCTGCGACCGGTTTCGATGCTTACCATCGTTTTAGATAAACATCCACAAGAATCCCGGCCAATTCTTTACTTTTTTATGTTATTTTTTTAGGTGCTTTAGTCATGAAATGACTTGTCAGCCCCATCGAATCTTAATCTATTTATATAACATATTTGGTATTTATTTATATCTAACAAGGATAGAGTTTTTTTAGGAAAAGTACGCTCATTCGAAATTTGAATAATGTGTGCTGTCGCTGCATTCGGAACACTTTTTCGGTTATTTTGTGATATCACGAATCTATACTTTTTACATCATTGGTTGTAAGGTAATTGTGTAAATAAATTGTGTAATTGGGTAAATTGTGTAGTTCTAATGTATTCATATTATGTCATGGTGTGTTAATAAGTCATCGTTCGTAATAAATTACATGTTGTTGTGTATTCCAGCGAGCGGTGCAGCAAGCACGGCTCTCTATCTGACGGGCAAGGTGGGCGCGACCATGTCTCTGAACGCGCTGTACGTGTACACGGCGGAGTTGTTCCCGACGCGCGCCCGACACCGACTGCTCGCCGCGTGCTCCACCATGGGCCGAGTCGGCGCCATCTTGGCTCCGCTCACCACGCTGCTGGTGAGTGAAAATGAAGTGTTTATTCAGTTTAGGCCCTTACAGAACATTTATGAATAGTGAAACATACAATTTCTACCGACATTCACACAGCGCCATCTAGCCCCAAGTTAAATGTGAAGCCTGTAGTATGGGTACTAAACAACGGATAAACATACTTATTTTATTTTGTAAATACATACATATTATACATAGAAAACACCCAGACTTATACAAACAAACATGCTCATGCACACAAATGTTTGTACTGCCCGGGGATCGAACTCAAAACCCTTGATGTAGTAGCCGACGTCTCAACCATTACACCAAATGAGTCGTAAAACATCACCAATAGTAATAATCATTAAACACATTTAATTAATTACTTATAAGCCGAACTTTAAATTGTTTTCTTCAATTAACGGTGTTTTGTGGACGAACGGAAGGTTAGTGGACATCAGTATACGTGTTTTTGATTTTTAATGAGAAGTGGAAACATTGTCAAATCCGATTATACTGAACTCAAGACTAGCGTATGTGTTGGTCGCATGCCGATTATGGCGTGCAAACTATTTGTGTCGGATTGCAATTCTAAAGTTAATAAAGCTGTAACAAATTTTGTTACTGGTTCACCTTGGGCAACGTTTGTGCTTTGGCCCAGGCGTTGAACCTGTGCTTAATTCTTATTTTTATATCTACTTATAGTAAAAAAAGGTAACAATGGATTTTATGAAATTTAATGACTACTAAGGCCTAATGACTCTTTAAGGGTAGGCTCGTGCCCCTCGGTGATGATGATAATACTACCTTAACATACACAAGTTAATCACCTATCGAAATGGTCAATTGTCGGATGGGTGACCGAAATAAAAAACTTTAATCCCTTCATGCTGGGAAGGCTCGTAAAGCTGTTGGTCCCAGCGTCTATCGAAGAATGATAGTCATTAACAAACCATCAATCCGCACGGCGGGTTACTACTCACTATGGCTATGCTGTGTGGGAAAGCCTATTCTCTAAAGGGCGACGTAATAGGCTAACGATGAAAATTTTATCGTATACTTTTTATTATATAAATTCGATTTTAGAGTTTATTTTGAACATTTAAATGAAATTGTGTTTGCTGGCTCTTTATAATAAAATACTTAATTTTTGTTCTGTCACTCAGGCGGTGTACCGGTGGTGGTTGCCCACGGCTCTATTCGGCTCCTTACCACTGCTGAGCGCGGCTCTGACACGTCTGGTACCGGACACACTGCATCGTCGACTACCGGACTCCTTCGCCGACCTTGAACCTGCACCACCAGCTACTGATGACGCCCCTGCTGCCACAGCGTAGTGCATGAGATTATCGACGTTATTTTATTTTAGATTAAGAGCCACTTACCTGTGTGGATTAGAGTTAATTTTCCGGATCAACTGTGAAGTTCATCAGCCAATAGGAAGATTTATTTTGGAAAAATAACTGTAATTGACGTTTTGATTTACGCACGAAATTGTATGTTGAATGACGTTCGATTCGTCTGTATTTTATACGAATTTTCTTTGAATTGCGTATGAACTTTTTTTGAATTGCGTATCAATTTTATTTGAATAGTGTATGAACTTTATTTGAATTGCTTACGAACTTTCTTGAATTGCGTACCAACTTTATTTGAATTGCGAACGAAATTTATTGATTGAAATAGCGTGCAACTTGGATTGAATTGAATTGCGTGCGTAGTTTGTTGATTCACATGGGAAATTTGTTGATTTGAATATAGTACAAACTTTTTTGTTCGAATTACGTGTAAATGCCTAGATTTTTGTTGTGAATACTGCGAGCTATGATTTTGCTAAGTTCTTGCTGATGAATGAAATTTATATACTTCTTCAAATTTAAATTTTTTATGAGCACAGAATAACAATTGGAAGTGCTGAGTACCCATGGTGCTTGTTTGTTATATGGTATGATTATGAAGCGGCTTAGAATTATTATTTTACTGTTTTGTGATATAAATACCGATCATAACCCATTTCGTTTTAAGAAAGAAAGATGTTTATTCTGTGACAGTACCTATACAAACTGTAACTTTTAAGGCATATAAAAATAAAGAATTTATGTAACTCCTCCGGCCCACGCATGATGAACTGACGATTTTCGAACAGTTACTAGTGGATATGATGAGATGTCCGGTACAAATTTGGGCATGCTTGCTTTTCTACTCAGCATTTCCATTAGTTATTTTCTCTGTGAATTTACGTAGTGCCAATGTAAATATAAACGCCTTATCTAATCTCATCCTGTATAACAAGATGATTGCTATAATTTTATGGAAGGCGCAAATATTTAATGACAAATTTATTTGTTTAAGAAACTGTACAATTAGAATTATTATAGTAATTATAAGAGGTCAAACCTTTACTTTAGATTTAATTAAGATTTTTACACTAGGTTAGAGGATGTAATCTTTGTTATCAAATGGTATAACCAGGGTAAAGACATTTTCTAATGCAATGGACATGATTTAATCCTTAACCCATTGGATACTATTTTGGCTAACTCTTACATTGTATCAATAAGCTAAGATAACGATTTCAAAAATCGTTATATAACTAAGACATAGATTATGTATCATGTGAAAAGACTTAGGCAATACACAACATAGCTTTTATACTTATATCGTTACATTTGTATACATTGTTTATTGATTTCTATTGCTTTACTTGTTGTAAGTAAATATTTGTTACACTGCCTATACAAAAGAAAAACATATCGAATGTAGTTCATATCTTTTTTAAAATGAAAAATATGTTCAATTCTTCATATTGTTATTTAGTAGGGCCTAGAAATTCCTATTGGAAAAAAATAATTGGACAAATATGTACATAAACATAAATGAAAATAAATATCCACTGACATTCACACAGCGCCATCTAGCCTCAAGTTAAGCGGGAAGCCTGTAACATGGGTACTAAACAACGGATAAACATACTTATATACATTACTTTTTGGTAATACATACATATTATACATAGAAAACACCCAGACCATTACAAACAGACACGTTCATGCACACAAATGTTTGTACTGCCCGGGGATCGAACCCGAAACCCCTTGATGTAGCAGCTGACCTCTCAACCGCAACACCAAATGGGTCGTCAAAAAAAAAAAAATATATTTAAATATTATTTGTATAGGTGCTAGGAATTCTAAATCCATGGATATTATAATATACTATATATAAAAATGGGATACCGTTGGTTTAAACCATTGTTTTTACATACTTTATAAAATGTTATGTTCTCATATGGATACAAATATATTTTGTACGTAAGGTAACTATTTCGTTTTATTACAGGTGAATGGTGAATGAGATCGTGAATTCCTCCTTCTCAACATACTTTTATTATAAAAAAAAATATCTTTATTGACATAAAACAATGTTACATAAAGTAGTGAAACCCCTGACTCCTGTAATAGGTTAAACCTGTGTTACAGAAGGCAGTGCCCACTCACTCTGCGCAGTATCACAATGTTTTTGATTGCAATTGTATTAGCTTCAATTGTAATTACTCTATGTAAATACTCAAGAGTACTAGTTAATTGGAAGCTTTGCCGATAACTCTCAGCATGAAAACCCAAGAGTTTTTTTATGCTGAGAGTTATCTGCGCTCGTCAATTGCTCAGTGAAGCAAGTTCCTGTTAGATTTACCTATGGTTTGCTAGTCACATGGTATTTCATTGGTGTTACATAGATAAAGCCGTATCGATGACGTGACACCCTGCATGGGCACTGCAAAAAAGATTCAGAATCTTCAGAGAGAAGATTCACGATCTTCTGAGAGAAAGGGGCGTGTTTCCCTTAGTTGGGTGGTGTGAGTTGCACACGGGCGCCGCGGTGGTTGGGGCGCCGAGCGCCGCTCGAATAGGGATGATGACAATTTTTTTTCTGTTATTATACCTATCGATGGACCGCATAATAATAGAAACATTGGTAAAAAAATTACTCCGTTAACATTAAAACTCACAGCGATTTTCCAAATCTAAAAACATATTAATGGACTTTCCAAAAACGCTTCATACAAATGGCTACCTAGTTATGCGCCAGTATGTAGTATTAATTACTGATCAGTCATAACTGTTTTGAATTTTGTACTACAACTATATTAAATGTTGCGTTTACTAAAACGGTTTCATAGCAAAAGTTGTTTTAAATTGTATGTGTTATCCTTTTGTTAACTAATTTTTGACAATTAATATACTTTAAAAATGGACTTGCCCATCTAACTTTGAAGACTAATAAAATTCATAAAACATGAGTTTTCGAGCTGAGAGTAAGCACATCGTTATATTTAACCCAGATTTGTAATAATATGTAATAGTTCTTACGATTTCAGGACCCAGTCATCATGCCTATTATGAGTTCCTCCGAGGACCGCGCGCGCGCTAGGGGGCGCTAGGTCATGTTTGCACACGGGCGCTACATGGCTACAGACGGTTCTGCTGAGAGATAGCTACTGTTGTCCTGCTGAATGATTTGTGCCTGAGCACTCGGCTCGGGAAAACGACACGTACTTAAATATTTTTGCAAATGGTATGATGAACTGTTGCTTCCAATCTGAAGGTTCAAATCCACAGTACGAATATCTTTTAGAAATTTTCAAATTAAATGTAGTTTATCCGAATCTCTTCAAGTGAAGAGACAAACGTACGTGAATTTCGTGAACTCGTCCAATCCGCTCTGGGTCCGCGTGTACGACTAAGGCCAGATCACCGTATACGGGTAGGCTCGTGCCCCTCGGTGGGGACGTTTAATGAGCTGATGCTTGATCATGATCAGATGAATTAATTAGTGGTTAGCCTATCTATGTAGATATAAAATTATTTAAAAAGCTGTGTTCCAGACTGGAAGGTGAGACCGACAGTGAAGCCGTTGCATTCTATGCCTTAGTAACTTCCCCCTTTTGGTATCACGTGTATTATCAGCCGACAGTTACTTACCATCAGGGGATATCTGTTTGATTTCTGCCTTATTTCCAATGATATTCTGTATATATAAAGGTAGATACGCCACCTGCGCCTCAAAAACGAATCGCCGAAGAAAGTACAGTTTGGACTCTTTTGTTCAGGTAAATGTGTTCGAAATTCGAAATATGTGTATGTGTGCTGTCGCTGCATTCGGAACACTTTTTCGATTGTTTTGTGAACATATCACGAATCCATACTTTTTTACATCATTGCTATCCACTCACTATCTGTAACATAAAACAGACATCAATTTATTACTATAATTTCTAACAGACTTCGCATAAACAAATCAACCTGTATAAAAGGAAAACCTGGTGCTTATATGTTTTCTGTTACTACAGGGAAATCCAATGCAACCTGCTTAGGTTTTCGATACCAACTATTTCAATTTAGTCAGTATGACTGATACGCTAGGTGAGAGCGATTGGTTCAAACCGTTACACGTTTATAAAAATCCTTACAGCCGTATTTATAGAAAAACGACAATATAAGTGTACCATTGAAACCAGTGTCAACCAGTTACCATCCAATCAGTGTACCAGATAACAAAAAATACAGTGTATTATACCATAGACAGGAATACTATATATTTTTTTTTATTTGTTAATTGCGTTGTTTATTTCTTTTTGAGTTACATGTGTAATGAAAACTGTATGTTTTGTTCATTAAATAAATAAATAGAATAAATATAAAGTGTAAAATATGAAATTATTCATAAATTAGCACAAATATGCAGTTCAATGAATTAACGTTCAATAAATTAAAGTAGCGTTGCAGAGTTCCCGTTGAAATTTCGGGATAGTATATAATTGTATAATCTGTGTTTTTTATTCGCTATGTAAGTTATATTATTCTAAAGTTTCATTAAAATCCATTCGATAGGTATTACTTTAACGTTAATACGTTTTTACATTAAACATAAATCCATTCCAAACAAAGGTATTCCAAACTTTCGCATTCATAATATTAGAAGGAATTCAGATTAACGAATAGTGAATTTATGCAAAGTTTAAATATTGTCATTACTACACCACATTTCCGATTAATCACACAACCCGTGATTGACGAAATCACCATCATTTACATACTGACGGTACCTAAACGAGGCATCGAACAAATTTCAATTCTCGTTACGCACCATTGTCGTCAAAGCCAAACGAGATGGATTGTGGCCGCAACCAGAGTGGCCGAGGCGACCATGACCGACTGAGGCTTTCTATAGTATTGTTTGCCCTTAGGCACCTAACATTGGTCAGTCTTCACTGACTCTCCCCATACACCAGTCATCAGCTACACCAGACTACAAGTGCCTAATTAAAGCACTTTTTAAAAAGTGCCAAATTAAAATTGCAAATTTAAAGAGTGCCCAATCAAAGGCGATTATTTTAAAAGTGGTTAGTTCAAAAGCACTTTAAATGTGCCTACTTTAAAAGGTTTAATTTAAAAGTTCTAAATTCAAGAGTGCCTCATTTAATAGCGCTAATTTCAAAAGTGCCTAATCCAAAAGACTCGCTTTGAAGTGCTTAATTCAGAAGCTCTAAATTGAAAAGTACCTAATTTAAAAGTGCCCTAATATGAGTAAAAGTGAAGCGAAAGACATGAGTGATCCAAAACCGAGGATCTTGGAGGGTGGAGTGGACGCAGACAGCGTCCTCCGCCAGCTAGGCCAGGCTGGGCGGTTCCACCTGGGCGTGTACGTGCTCGTGGCGTTGGTGGCTGTCCAGGTCGGCATGCTGCACACTACGTACATCTTCCTGGCAGCTGATGTGCCTTACAGGTACGTACTGTCTTTATGTCAGCATGTTTGAAGCNCAAGCCTAATCACCCTATACGTGTGCTATGCCCCTCGGTGGGGACGTTTATGAGTTATGATATGATTCGTCGGTTGAGTTATTAAGGAAAAATATAGGCTATTTTATTAAGTCAATACCTTTTATTTTAGAAAAAATACTTAACTAAATAAAAGAGAGAATAGAAATATTTGTTTTTTTTTTGCGTGGCTCAATATAGGGAATGAGTATTTGTGGAGTACACGAGTAATTGATTAAATTATAAATATTAATATAATATATCCACTAACATTCATACAGTGCCATCAAACCCTATATAAAGGGAGGAGCTTGTAGTTAGGGTACTAAATAAATGATACAACAAACTTATTTCGTTATCTTTGTTTTACACCCAGACCATTACAAACAGGCATGTTCATGCACACAAATGTTTGTATAGCGACTCTTAACACTACATGGGTCGTCAAGATCTCGTTTAAAATTTTGAAAAATAATGATATTCTGTATATATAAAGGTATATACGCCATCCGTGCCTCAAAAACGAACCGCCGAAGAGAGTACAGTTTGTACTCTTTTGTTTAGGTAAATGTGTTCGAAATTCGAAATATGTGTATGTGTGCTGTCTCTGCATTCGGAACACTTTTTCGATTGTTTTATGAGCGTATCAACGAATCCATACTTTTTTACATCATTGTTGTAAAAAGATATTATCTTTGAAACTCCACGCGTAAGTATAATCTTAGCTGATATTAGTAACAGAACAGCCTTGGGTGTTCGGAATTACCATTTTTGTTATTATCCGGGTCACCGGCCATGTTTCCAGTTAATCGAGTATGAAATGCGGTTAAAAAATAAAGGAGCACGGCAGATGTTCAAAATGGCGTCATTTTTTAATGTCATTTTATGGCGCGACGCGAAATACGTAGGCGGGGTGTTATGTTCAGAGTAATGGTTCTGTTTTGTGGGAATGGTTATATCACAAAGTTCTAGGTCAAACTTGGAAATATGTAATGAAACTAAACAACGTGGGTAGGAGGCTACCACCCTGAATCTGAAAAAAGGGTACACCACAGTTCCACCTACAGTGAATGTGAACTTGAAGAACATGACATACAGATTTTAAGTTTTGTATCATCATATCAGCTCATTATACGTCCCCACCGAGGAGCTCGAACCTACCCGTGTTAGTCACGCGGGCCCAGTGCGGTTGATGACTTCACAAACAACCTTTGAATCTCTTCGCAAGCTTACAAGGTTCCTCACGATGTTTTCCTCACGTGAGAGCGTCGGATACGTACACATATTTTCTTTCGTACCGACGCTTTTACCTTGGTCGTTGGTGGTGTGTGGACATTATTAGCACACAAATAATAACAATTCTTGATTTGACAGATAATGACCGTACATGTCAAAATGACGGGTGAAGGTCTTTTAAATAAATCACAAAGGCACTATATAAATGTACGAACAATGATCCATTTTATGTCCTGCCCGGAGATCGAACCCGAAACCCTTGGTTACAACAGCCCATCTCAACCATTACACCAAACGGCACCAAAAATTATAGCTCTCAATTGCTATTAGCAGTACACACATACATTTCTGAAATATACCAAGACATCAATATGCGAGTGCCGCGTAACACAAACCTGGAACCGCTCCAAGAGGTGGAGAATTCCAAATTGGGTTCCAAAATTATGCGGGGCTTAAGGCTGCTGTGATGTATCTGTTATGGTTGTCGGTTAATTACATTGACCTTACAAGGTAGACCGGTACTGAGTCTAGTTACCACCACAGTGCCATTTGTTTTATGAATTTTATCAGTCTTCAAAGTTGGGTGGGCAAGTCCATTTTTAAAGTACATTAATTGTCAAACAAAATTAAACCAAAGGATAACGCATACAATTTATTGAACCTTTTGCTATGAAACTGTTTAATAAACGCAACAATAGAGCATCGGTGGCTCAATGGTGTGGACTGTCGCCTTCCTACCGGAAGGACTGTGTTTCAAATCCCGACACGTACCAATGTGTTTTCAAATTTTCGAAAATATATGTACGTTATGCGACGCTCTTACGGTGAAGGAAAACATCGTGAGGAAACCTTCATGCACGCCTGGGAAGAAATTCAAAGGTTGTGCGTGAAGTCATCCAATCCGCACTGGGCCCGCGTGGACGACTAAGGCCTAATCCCGTGTAGGGTACGGGTAGGCTCGTGCCCCTCGGTGGGGACATTTAATGAGCTGATGATGATGAAACGCAACAATGTAATTGTTGTACAAAATTCATTAACTATGCATACTAACTGCTGAGGCGTGACGTCATAATTAAGTAGCCATTTGTATGAAGCGTTTTTTGGGAAAGTCCATTAATGTGTTTATAGCATTGGAAGATCTCTGTGAGTTTTTTTTACGGGGTAATTTTCACCAATGTTTCTACCACTAAGCGATACATCGATATAATAGCAGAAAAAAAATGTCATCCCTATGCAATCTATTTATTCTTAAATAAATAGAGGTTGCGTTTATGTTATCCGAGATTTCTATATCGGATAACATAAACGCAACCTCTGTCCATTCCCAAGCAATAGACAACATTCTCCCACACACAGCATACATCATGTTAACTGCTAAACTTGGCAAGTCACCACCTGTTCCGAATTAAGCACAACTTGGGATCTTAACTTAAGTCGATATATTACAAGTAAGGTTAGCAATCACAATTCTGGACCTTTCGGAAAAATCGTTTCTACTCTTCAGTATTATTTGACGACCCATTTGGCGTAACGCTTGACATGCCCGGGATCGAACCCGGAACTCTTGGTGTAAGAGCCGACGTCTCAACCATTACACCAAATTGGTCATCATACCATAATAAATATTCAAATTTAAAAAATAAACCTAAGACAATTAAAAAAGTAAATCAAAAAAGTGCCTTCAGTTAAATATCGCAAACTAAAGCAAAGATAACAACTGTATCAAGCCAAAGAGCCATTACGTCACCGTGGCACAATTTAACAATCGTTTTTGCCGACGGTACCGCACACCGGTGACAGCTGATTTATACCGAGCGCCGGCTTCCGCCAAAACTACTCTCATTATTTACGGGCACTTTTTATGCGGACCGTACCCGATGATTAGTGTGAGTGACTACATTTTAACCTTGACATCGTGAAATTTTGATGAATTTGAGCGTCGGTGGGCCAATGGTGTGGACTGTTGCCTTCCTATGGGGAGGGTGCAGGTTCAAATCCCGCCACGTACCAATGTGTTATCGAATTTATATGTACGTTATCCGACGCTCTTACGGTGAACGAAAACATCGTGAGGAAACCTGCGCACGCCTGCGAAGAGATTCAAAGGTTGTAAGTGAAGTCGTCCAATCCGCACTGGGCCCGCGCGGACGGCTAAGGCCTAATCACCCTATACGGGTTGGCTCGTGTCCCTCGGTGTGAACGTTGTAAGAGGAAGCCTGAAAGTAGCACCAGTGACTGAAAAGTTGAGAGGAAATCGGTTAGCTTGGTATGGACATGTCATGAGGAGGGATGAATGGCACGTAACAAAGCGAGTGTTGAATCTGAATGTGAATGGATGCGTAAACAGAGGAAGGCCAAAGAAAAGATGGATGGATTGCGTAAAGATGGATATGAGTGTGAAGGGGGTTCGCGTGGATGACACAGCTGATAGAGATGAATGGAAGAAAAAGACTGGGCCGACCCCAAGTAATGGGATAAGGGCAGGAGAATGATGAACTAGGTCATAAATAGTATAACTGCGGGACTCGAGGACATAGAGTTCAAATTTCGAGGGGAAAACCACATACTGAAAGTCACTTTATTTCCGATTTTTCCCAGAAATATGATTCCATGCTTCGTTTGACACATTAAGCCGTCGGCCCGGCTACAACCTTAGGATGGTAGTCGTTAACACACACCAGTGTTGCCGAACTATCAATAGTTGGGACTATCGATAGTTGACCTCGATAATCATCCATATTATAGATAGATAGATAAAACATTTATTTGTACACTGAAACACACATAAATTAATAAAAACACAAAAATTTCGTAATTCATTACAATAACATACAAAACACAATACGAAAAAAGGAAGAAAACAAAAAAAAACATAGAAAAAAACATGCAATACAATCAAATTTAACAACACCAATGCAAAATGAAACTAAAAAAAAAATAATATAATAATAATAAAAAATATCCCAGAAGGCTGTGTGTGTGTGTGTGTCGCAGCAGTGCAAAAAGGCCATATCTCAGCAAAAGGTTTACTGAAAGCAAACCGCTGATTTTCAGTTACAGCCTCAGCCGTTGCGCGGGACGAGACTGCAGTGCTGTTTTATTAAAATGGACAAAGTCCACACGGGACTTATAGATAGGGCCAAAGATAGTACCTATCGATAGCTTAATTAAGAACAATAGTATTGAGACACTGCAATACTATCGATCGTGGCAATGTGTAATTTCAATGAGTAAGTTGTGTTAGTTTTGTTCATGGCTTCTTAAATTAATTCCTTCAATCAATTATGACAATTCGGGCTTCCCGAGAGCTGACAGAAGCATAAAGGTCGTAGTTGACGGCGAATGCTCTGACCTCATGTCTGTTAATGCTGGTGTCCCGCAAGGCTGTGTGCTATCACCTACGCTGTTCCTCTTGCACATAAATGATATGCTACAAATCAGTGGCATTCATTGTTATGCGGATGACAGTACGGGTGATGCGTTATACACCGGCCGCGCTAACATTTCTCGGGAAAACGTCATTGAAAGCCGAAACAAACTTGTGTCTGAAATCGAAATGTCGTTTGAGAAAGTATCAGACTGGGGTAAACTTAATTTGGTCCAATTTAACCCCAAAAAGACGCAAGTTTGCGCATTCACCGCAAAAAAATTGCCTTTTGTCGCATCGCTCTGTTTCGAGAGCACTCCTTTAACTGCCGCAGCCAGTATCGAGATTCTTGGTGTCGACATATCGAGCGAAGTCCAGTTTCGTGGCCATCTAGAGGGTAAGGCTAAATTAGCCTCGAAGAAGTTGGCGTGCTCAATAGATCGAGACGGTATTTCACACCCGGCTCACCGCCTGCAACTTTATAAGGCGCAGGTTCGACCTCTAATGGAATACTGTTCTCATCTTTGGGCAGGGGCTCCCCAGTACCAGCTTCTTCCTCTAGACCGCATTCAGCGAAGAGCGACTCGAGTTGTCGATTGCCGTGATGTTTCGGCTAGGCTTGACTCCTTGGCGCTGCGTAGAGATGTAGCTTCATTATGCATTCTCTATCGCATATACCATGGGGAGTGCTCCGGGGAACTGTTCGGTCTGATCCCTGCCGCCTCTTTCCGCCATAGATCTACGCGGCAACTCTACCACCCCCACCACCTTGACAGTTGGCAAAGCACTACATTTATTTATTTATTTATTTAATTCTTTATTGTACACTGAAATACACAAAAAAAAAACAAAAAGAAAAGAAAAAGAGAGTACAATGGGCGGCCTTATTGCACATGGCAATTTCTTCCAGGCAACCTTAGGATGGAGAAATCAAATACATAGGAATTGGGGCAGATAAGTGTACGTAATTAACGCAAATTATATACATACTAAACAATAACTTTTATATATCAATTTATATATATATATTATAATACGAATATAATAATAAGGAAAGATATTAAATAAATTAAATATACCTACGTGGTCATAAATACTTGCACCAATAAATATAACATATACATACATTAAATACATATATATACAAATCCATACATACACACAAATACATATACACATACATACATAAATAGACACATATGATAAATTAAGAAATGGAAAGAAAATGTTTATATACCATATTTTTAAACTTACCAATGGACTGAGCACGTTTTATGTCATTAGATAACGCATTCCAAAGACGCGCTGCTTGAACCGTAAAAGACATATCAGTGAAACTCGTTGAGTGTGCCGGAATTTCCAATTGTAGAGTATCCGACGATCTCAGGTAACGGTGATGTGCATCTCCAAGGAACTTAAATCGCTTCCTCAGGTAAGCAGGAGCGGTTGGACGAAAAAGTACATTATACAGCATACATAATATATGCATATTCCGGCGAAGGCGAATTGGCAACCATTTCAGTTTCTTACGAAACTCAGAAACGTGATCATATTTCCTCAAGCCAAACACAAACCGGATGCAAAAATTTTGGAGTCGCTCAAACTTATCTAGTTGAGACTCATTAAGATCCAGGTAACAAGTATCAGCATAATCAAGGAGGGGAAGCAGGAGAGATTGTGCTAACGCAGTCTTGGCAGCGATAGGTAGATAGTTGCGAAGCCTTTTTAATGACCCCGCAGATGCAAATAGCTTCCGACTAACTTCGGTCACTTGAGCATTCCAAGACAAGTTCCTATCGAGAACTACACCTAAGTCCTTAACAGTATTGCTAAACGGTAAGCGAGTCCCATCAAATACTACTCGAGGCAATCTTTCCCAGTTCAATTTAGAAATATTTCTAGAACTACCTATAATTATAAATTGAGTTTTAGCAGGGTTAACCATAAGCCCATGCTCACAGCTCCATTTAGAAATGAGTGCTAAGTCAGCGTTGATGGTCCCTATAGCCGCAGGCACCTGCTCAAGGGAGCCTGAGTGTAAATTTGCAAATCGTCTGCGTAAAGATGGTAGGAAGAAGAAAGATTATTGGAAATAGAGTTTATAAACACCGAGAAAAGTAAAGGAGATAGAACGCCACCTTGAGGAACACCAACACTTATATCACACCAGGAAGACAAAGAATCCTCTATGTTGATTCGCTGTCTGCGCCCAGTGAGGTAACTCCGAAACCAGTGAACCGCTGATGGAGATACATTAAGAGAGCATAATATGCCAAGCAAAATGTCGAAATCAACAGTATTGAAAGCATTGCTGAAATCCAGCAACCCTAAAACCGTTAGATTACCGACTTCCATGCCCGACCTGATGTCCTCCGTAATATGGACTAGGGTAGTAGTAGTACTGTGACCAGCGCGGAAACCAGATTGGAAGGGATTAAGGAGATTGTACTTTAAAAGGAATTGGGTGAATTGATCGTGAGTTAAACGCTCAAGGACTTTGGAAAGGAAAGGAAGTATCGCTATCGGGCGATAGTCTGAAAAAGATTCTGGTTTAGGTTTCTTAGGTAAAGGAATAATCTGCGCATCTTTCCAGATTACTGGGAATACGGAGCTGGATATAGAGGTATTAAGGATATGTGTTATCACAGGAAGAACAATATCAAGGATAGGAAGGATCATCTTACGGCTGACACAGTCACTTCCAACAGCATTGGAAGTTATTGATACGATGCTCTTCTTAACATCACAAACAGCGAATTCACTAAACTCAAATGAAGGATAAGTGGGAAGCGGGATATTTGAAAGATTGTATAACGTGTTAGATTTTGTGTTTGGATTAATATTAGATGAAGCAGAAAAATGTTGGTTTAGGGCATTTAAATCTAAATTTTTTAGGACAATATTTTCTTTAGCCTTCCCGATTCCCATTGAATTTAAAAATTTCCAGACCTTGGCTGGATTATTATCTTGGACTGAGTTTAAAAATTGTTGGCGTTGAGCGTTCCTACACATCATATTGCAACGATTGCGCACTGAAACATAAGCCTCCTTATTCGCTTCAGACGGTCTACATTTTAATTTAAACTTGGCGACAGATTTTTTATGCAACATTGCCCTAATCTCCTCAGTTAACCATGGTGCTGGCCGATGTTTTACCTTGCACTACAGTGCGTTTTAACAGAAACTTTCTGCCCCGCACCACAAAATTGTGGAATGAGTTGCCGCATGCGGTGTTTCCGGACAGATTCGACCTGCAAACCTTCAAGAAAAGAGCGTACTCTTTCTTAAAAGGCCGGCAACGCATCTTGTAGTACCTTTGGTGTTGCAAATGTCCATGGGCGGCAGTATTCACTTTCCATCAGGTGATCTGTCTGCTCGTTTGCCCCCTATACTATAAAAAAAAAAAAGCTTTAATCGTTCGTTCCATGGTGAGGCTAAAGTCTGACATTATACTGCCTAATAATAGCTTATGAAGATAATTTGTATGATACGTTTTAATTTTTTTCTTATTTTATTAATCTAGTTTGGTAAGTTTTATTTCGAGTGTTTTAGATTAGTTTGTATATATATATATATATATATATATATATATTATTATATTATATATAATATATTATATATATATTTTATTTTTTTTGACAATCTTGTATTGTTGTGCATTCTTTTAGTTTTTTTTTTAAATTTATATTATACTATTGTTAGTTTTAGGCTTCCCACTAGGGCTTCACTGAAGAACAGCGTCCTGGTGTGCGTAGTGTACCAGGACAAATACTGAGTGTGTCCTATTTGGTACTTATTTTTGTTAATTTATATGTTTTTTTATGTTATATGCATATGTGTGCCAAATAAATATTTCTTACTTTCTTTCTTTCTACTATTGATAAAAGGTTAACTATCGATAGTATTGCACTATCGATAGTATCGCACTATCGATAGTATTGGTTTATCGATAGTATTGCACTATCGATAGTATTGGTTTATCGATAGTATTGCACTATCGATAGTATTGCGCTATCGATAGTATTGCACTATCGATAGTATTGCTTTATCGGTAGTATTGGTTTATCGATAGGATTACTTTATCGATAGTACTGCACTATTGATAGTATTGCTTTATCGATAGTATTGCACTATCGATAGTATTTCACTATCCATAGTATTGCACTATCGATAGTATTTATTTATCGATAGTATTGCACTATCAATAGTCGACTATCGAAAGGCAATGCTGACCCACCAATCCGCGTTGGGCCTGGGCTGTATACATTTTTACAAAAATGGTTCGTCATACAAAGAAAAACCAAACTATCACAAAGTAACAAAGATTATTGTAT
>PQWD01006382.1:0-25899 GCA_019425675.1 Leucinodes orbonalis | reverse complement strand
TCTGCTCCTTACTTCCTCCGCATCTGGAAAACTGCCATTCCACCAGGCTGGAGGATGACCAAAGACGCGAAATTAGTGCTCAACTAGTGTCCGGCGAGCTATGTCGATAATTTTAGTAGTTTAAAAATATCATTATTTCTGTGATACTATTTTACCTATGATACTAACCCCAATATTAGTTCGTTCCAATGACTTAAGTAACTTAAAAGTTAGCCAGCTCCGTAATTAGTGTTCAAATATCAACTACTGATTGTTCCTTAGATTTAATATTATCCATGGTATATTTAAAACGTATAGATTACAAAGATATAATCACATGTATGTATTTGTTTGGCTTATTACATCTTGGCACTGTAAGAGGAAATCTGTGCTTCATCATAAACATGTTTAACAGAGTTAAACGAACACCTCACGTGCTCTCTCACTCATGCCAATCCGCTTTAATTATACATCTGAAACAGAAGACTTATTTGTTTAAATCAGTCTTCAATCGTTTGATTTGGGCACTTTGTGGAAATTATTTTAGTAGGTGATAATTGCCACATGTTTGATATGAGTTGGATACTAAAATTAAGCTTCGCAAACTTTCGGCAAAATACTATTTGAAACTAGCATAAACAATTTATATTTTTTATGTTAGAACGTGAACGGTACGCTGAAACATGCTATACGGTTATATGACGGAAGTGTTCCACATGTCAGATCGTCACTTTATGATTTTCCTATACTTAACGTGTGTATTGTAAAAGGTTATCAAGATGTACTCGTACCAATGTATGCATTTACCCTTTGAATATATTTGGTTGGTAGATTGACTATTTATTAAAATCCATTGTAATGCCATTGTATTGTAGTACATTCTCATTAGGAATACAAACATTGGCGTTTAGATTATTGTGTCACGCGGGCTTTGCATTATTGCGAGGTCTGCGATTAGCCGAAGCGCGGGTGCAGCCGCTAATTGCTAATTACTCATGCCTCCGTTAATGAATGCATTCGATAGCAAACAAGAATAACGTTTAAAAATATTTTAAATACCTTTTCACCAGGACATAAGGTAAAAAATCCTTTTGGATTTATCCGTTCGCTGTGTTTTAAGGGGTAATAAACCCAAAACTTTCATACTGAGACAATCTATTTGGCACTGTAGAAAACTTATTCAAATTATACACTGAAAGCATATCTATCATATTAATATAGTATAAATATGTATTTTTACTTTACTTTCCTATAGGTACCACCTTGTGGAAATGCCCATTTTTGTTAATTATTGTTAAAATATCAATTCAAACATACACATTAATTATTCTAAATACATATTTTTTTAAAATTTATATATGATTACATATAAAAAATTGTTACAATATTTTTTTATCAAAATCCGTACAAAAAATCACCACCAATTATAATTATGGGTAACTAGGGGAATATTTAGGGTAACATGTGAATAAAAAATTCAGTGAACCGGTAATTCGGAAAAGGAAAACACAAACCTGAGCTCCGATTTGAAAACAGTGTCAAAGTATGCGTGTCCGAGCATCATAAAAAGAAGATTTATAGTACTTGTTATTTTACTAAGTTCATTCAGCTACAACAAGGTTGCATTACAACTCTCTATTATGAAGTAAACAACATAACGTAAGCCGCGAGGGAGTGGCGAAAAACGTTGAGAAACGTTCTCTTCTCAAAGCTGGATTACACTGTGCACCTGAAATGTATACCTCTGAGGGCGAATCGATGCAAGCAAACGATCGCCTCTGTTAGATGGCCCTTTGTTCTGTAGCGAAACAACGTGAGCATTATTATTCACATTCCTACACTCCGCAAACTTTTGCAGCTGCCATCTTCTGCTCGGAATAGTTACATTGTTCCATGGAGCTCTTTAATAGCAAACGTGACACTGCATTATGTTGGCGAAACAGAGATATTTGCTAGGAAACCACATAATAAGTAGCTGTGTATAGCGTTAGTGAAACGTTCCATTTCAGGTGAGTATAATGGAAATTACGTTCCATTTCCGTACCATGATTGAAGTCTACGGGCGCGCCCTCTCCCTAGGGGCTAACTTCCAGTCGTACAACAAAATATCGTGTATTGTTCGTTGGAACGTAAAGTCGAGTAGATGACATTAATAGCCAATGGGAAATTTTTAAAGAATCACTTCTTACTAATTTATTTTGGCCAAGAATGCTTATTTGGGGTATTTTCATTATAATACGGCATCTTAAAATTAGCTGGAGCGCAAATGAAACTTCACAAAATGCATTAAGAGATCGATTTACTTTCACTTGGCTACTATTTTCTTAGGAATATCTTTGTTATCTTATGGAAGCAAAGTAATTGTTCGTTTTGATTTTATGCTCGAAATCAGCTAGAAGAGCAGAGATAGATTATTTCTAAATACTGAATTGTATTAACTTTTGGTTACTCTGCTCCTTGTACACTTCTCGGAATTTCATAATTACCAAGAGATCTAACATAATTTCCTAGACAATATTATTTATATTATGCAGTGCTTGGCTGGAACCTCTTATGACTACTATATGATTCATATTTTAGCAGTAGAGATCAATCTGCTACCCCTACGTTAACCAGGTCATTTTCATGGTTGGGGTTCCAACACTTTTTATACTAGATTTATATAATTTTTTGTAATAGTACCATTAATGTTATTGTTTTATTTAAACATGGTAGTATACTGTATCAATCAACAAATCGATGCGAAGGTCAACAGTTACCGATACAAAACGTAAATTACGTATTGTAGTCAGATTATCTAGCCACGTTGACAGGATTAAGGGTGCTCACCAACACGCTGAAACTAGATTAACGATTGGCGTTGTTCAAATATAAATTGCTAACTATCGACTATTGCGCCATATTTTATTTAGATCTTGCTAACTGGTTTTCAAAATTCATCGACGTGTCGATTGAAGCAATCTATAAAAAAGGTTTTTTATAAATTACTGAAAGATTGTATGCCGTACGGAAGGAAGCTTTTTGTATTTGTATTTAGGCATTTGAGAGCCATCTTACCTGATGGTAAGTAAAAATGCGGCCGAGGATACCTCTAGTTTAGATCACTGCTTACTTGAAAGTTTTTCTTAGCAGCTTTTCGACCTGTAACTCCAATTTGAACTCGCTGTATCATGATCAAATAATGCACAAAGTACGACCATTACCACTGATCAACTGCACCAAATCCGAATCAACTACGAGCATTTTAACAGTTTTATTTTCTGCTCAGTACGGGTACAGGGAGATATCCGTAAACGGTTCATGCTATCTAATACATACTTAATATCTCCTAAACGATATCCGAAGCTAAGTCTCTGATCATTTTACGCCATTTTTAACAGTACTTAATGTAAGTAAATAGTTTTAAGTAGCATAATTTCATTAAACTGCTTCCTTTTCGAGATAATGTTACAAATAAAATCCAAGGACTTTTGATTTTTAGCTGAACAATTTAAAAGTTTTTTTTTCCATAAATCCCTGTAAAATGATTTCGCTCCCTTAAATATTCTCGGTATGATACCAATTCATGACATGGTATTTATTTGTTTTAGATATTTTTAGATTGTTTCGTTTGCATTATAAAGTTACATGATTTAACTTGCTTTTAAACTATTCAGATTTTCACAAATTGCATTGCCGGCAATGCATTTCTATGTCCTCTGATATTACAAATGAATCTGCAGCGGTGGTGATACTCACTAGCAAGTTAGGCTTTTACAAGGTAACGGACATTGGCTTTTGGAAATAAACGACCGCTAGACTACTGATGTTTTTCCTAGTTTTGAGTTTATTCCGCGCGGAGTACTCGGTAAAAATCATGCTAACTTAGTATTTGTTGATGATCCGTCCTTGAGTTGTAATACCTAACTACAGATGTAAGAAAACTTTTGTCGATGTAATATTAAATACACTTTATTGAAATTTTAATTTCATAAAACAAATAATCTGTATAAACGGATATCCGGTTGTTGGTTAATACGTTCCTGTTAATTTAAAATAAACTGCTCGTTGTTCAAACAATACAAAATTTAAAATTGAACAAACGAATAAACGTAGGTAATAGTGTCAAAGCGATTAAACGTATATATATGTATATGAAGTATATGAGTATACATATCCCTCAGGGAGACAATTATCTGTTGCAATTGTTTGCAGCCAAGCGTATTTTTAAATGAAGGTATTTCACTACATTTCATTTGAAATGGCGGGCAATTTTATTTTCAGCTGGAATGGTGGGCAATTTTATTTTGTGTTTCGAGTGCTGGCACTACAAAAAAATATTTCCCTATAGCAAAGCAGCAAAAATGCATGTATGCTGTGGTTTTTATTAATTTATTTTAAGATTTTAAGGTTAATATATATTAACAGAGGATTGTGTCCGGGTTACCGATGCGAGTTAGATTCAGAACTATGTAAATTATTATACATATTAAACACGAAGCGGTTTTTTCTGCCATATCACCTGAGGGATACCGTTTATAAAGTTATGTACATGGGAACCTCAATCTTACTCATATCTCCCGAGAAAACAGTTATGAGGACCTATTACTAGTGTTGCTACCTCAGTTTAGAAAAGGGGCTTTTTGAGAAGTAAAAAAGGCCTAGATTGACCATAAAAAGATTTTCTAATCTAAAAATGCTGAAATAATCATGTCATGAAGCCAATTCCTTAGAGCGTCTAAAAAAGGTCATCATGACCGATTAAATAGCAAAAAGTATTTGTTAGCATGTCGAAAATTTCATAATTTAGTAATATTTTCAAGTTAGTGAAAAAAAGCTAGATTGCTCTTTTTGGGCTAAATCGTTAAAAAAGGAGTTCACTTATACTACAAAGAAACGGCTTCCTTTAGGTAATGTTTTGCCCTTTAGTCCGCTATAATGAAATACATTATTCTGCTAAGATGTTGTCAATCATACTGAGAGGTTAGTGTTGACAGAAAAATAGACTAATTACTGTTATTCATTCCCTTCAACACTGCTTTGTCATGGTCAGGCGTACCGCTTACCACCAGGTGAACGTGCTGACCATCCCGCTCACTTATGACATAAAAAAAAAAAAGTTGTTCGTAAGCTATGTGTAACATTAAAAAGGATAACCCTTCAACAAACTCATATAAAGTAATAGCAAAACTGATATAATATATTACTAGATCAAACTTTTTTAGTATCATACGCGTCTTATGTACACGTACAAAGACCTTGACATTTCTCCAAGCATTACGTTTGCAAGCAAGTAAAATACTTGATACGTCACCATCTCAAATTAGATGGACATCTCTATAGCGTGTAGAAACAAAAGGAAACAACGTTCCTTCCGATAGCTGCAGTCGTAGTTTCGCATTTCTTGTTTCTATTTTTAGAAACAAAAATAAGCCTTTGTCTGTTACAGGTAATAGGAGCTGTTTTTAGCGAATGATTTGCGTGCGAGAGAGACAGGTAAGGGTGAGTGACGCACGCATCGGGCAGGGCGGGGGTGCGGCTGTTACGTCACGCCGTGACGTCATCCCGGCTACGCCAGCTACGGGCTACGGAGTAGCAAACGAACCATGCCTCCTAAAAATGAACTCGTTGACTTGTGTAGAGATATTGATGGTATTCGTTATGGCCTACTAGTTTTTGCGCGTAAATATTTGCCGAGTTGTTCTATTATAGAACAAATTTAAGATATTGGCTAATATGCATGAGAAATTAAGTCTCATGTGCTTATTGCTTCCTACAACGAATGCAACGAATAATCTTACAAAAATATTAACGAGGTTTAATTTTTTGTTGTTTTTAAACTTAAATCTAATAAATCAACTTTGTGATTGATGTAAATGAAGTATCAGGCTACGGAATTGCTGTAGAATATAACTCTGGCCAGCAAGGAACTTACACATCACATCGTATTCATACTGCATTTCTTTTGCGTGTGTTATATCTAGCTAGGATATGACCTCGTCAAATTATATCCCATTTATGATCTATCCTCATTAATTTACGTATTGTTGAAAATTTTAATAAATGCTTGAAATTTGTTCTTCTGATACTGTACGAAACACAAGTTGCTTTTTAAATAATGAATATTGCTTGCAACGAAGCAGCGGCAACGGTTGAGCCGTTCGCCACCTCTTAACCTGATTGGATAGCGGTTTCGCTCATCATCCGAGTGGAAATCGAAAACAGTTTTAAAGCTCTAAATTTCGCATGTGTATTGGTACATATTTATCAAAACTTATCTTTTGATACTTATAATAACGCTTACTTATAAATTAAAGCAAAACTTAATACTCGTAGCTATTTGTTAATAAAAAGTGACTACTTGGTCTTGCGTATTAAAACACTGAACAACATTAACAGAAAACTTATTTGACAGTCGCTTATTATTGCAATATTTTTATAAAATTCAAATTTAAAACCCATCTACGTATTCAATTTAGCCTAACAATAACCACTTATACAAACATGCACGTTACCAAAGTAAAGTAAAAATGAATTTTAATATCGAAAATAAATCGATTCTGTCGTTTTGGGCATATTAAGAAAGAAATACCCAAGGAAACCCAACAGCAGACGCAGCAGCCTATTTTTAAACAATTATGATTTATAGTTTAAATAGAATTGGCGCAGTTAGCAAACAGTATTTATTTGATCAACAAATTATCAATAAGTTCTCATCTAATAAACTTACAATATAAAACACTATAAAACTAAAACCTTAAATAAAATATTATAACTAAATAATATTGCCAGTATTTTCGGAACCTTTGCCGAAAGGCACTTCTTTTAATTATATTTTTTAGTTTTAAATATATTTTTTTTAAGTGTTTAGGGTGTAATTAATATATAACTAAATAAAATAATTAAAAGAACTCCACTTAAGTAAAGTTCCAAATATACTGACAGCGTTACCCTTTCAATCGCTCAACTAATTCTTGGACCAAGGTAGCTGCCAGATCTACGGTCACCAGTGATTCGACTAATCGTTTGGAAATTTCTTTTAAAAGCCTAATAGCGCTAGGGCCCCACGCACTAAGGGTCTCGACACCGAATGGGACAAAGTCATATTCAGAGCCTAGCCTAGCTCAAACCATGTTTTTTATCGGACAAATAGGTCATCGTTAGTGCAGTAATAACTATTTTTGAAGTTGATAGCTTACTGTAGTAAATTACTAAAATATAAAATTTGCATATAAGAATCTATAAGCACTCTTCATCAAAATATCTAAAATAAAAAAAATAATATTATATTATAAAATCGAGCCCATGAAGTGTAGTCTTTATTAAATGAATAAAGACTACACTTCATAGGCTCGATGTTTACGATCCATTACTGAAACTTGTTAAACGATTTCACAATGAAAAATAAAGCATTATAATTTTAAATTTCAACAATCAACTCGGTAAACAAACGGAATCGTCGGACACAAAGTTGTTGCATACATTTGAATGCAGCAATTGTACTTTTAAACATAACATTTCTAACCGAGATACAGGCTAACTCGCTGCGAAGTTGAAATGAGAAAGAGCCCGTGCTTAATGAAAACACATATGTTAAGGTTTATGGGCTCGCCTCTGCTAACTATGCATAAGTTTCAGGTGCGTATACTTAACTAACAGCTGGGAAGTCATAACTAAGTAGAAACATCATCCAAACTTTTGGGTGGAGCGTGTAAGTTTATTATTAGTTAGTCGGAAGCCCACATCTAGGATGGTACGCCGCTGATTGCAGTCCTCTGCAATTACATTCCTAAACGTAATTGTGTTTTGTATAACTTTGGGTTTTATTTTGAGTGTCTGTATGAAACAGATAATTTATTTAAGTTTAAAGAAACATAAGTAAAACATGAATAATGTATTTTTGTTTGTGTATGTTTATGCGTTGTTTAGTATCCATATTAAAGGCTAAATTCTTAGTTTGGGACTAGATGGTCAGTGCATATTTGTTATTTATTTGTTGTTAAATCGTTTCTACAATCAACAATACTCTCACGTTCCTATGCAGGGCACATTCCTTCCCACAAAGTATTCAGGAGGCACGCTGTAACGTGCCTTCTGAAGTACAGAAGGACCGAAATAATATTTTACGTTAATCCAAGTGACGACCAGTGGGTTAGTTACTTTTGATTTTTTTTGGTTTGAAGCTTGGAGATTAATCTTCAGGTTTCCGGCTTGAGTCAAACTTTTAAGCTGCGATCCTTGTAATCGATTAATACTACAGCGTATTATTCGATATTGCTGTCCTTGTCCTTGGAGACTTTATATGTGAATAGAAATCATACAATAGTAATTTACTGGCTAATTTAAAAAGGAATTTATATGAATATCCTAGTCTGAAATAAAAATGGCCACTACTTAGTTACTCAGTGTACGTTAAGTTATAAACAAATGAATAAAATCTCTATGAATTCAAACATCATGCTATTCTAGATGCATCTTATTTAGATTTTATACCGGTAGCCATTTTGGTTAAAACGTTACCGTACCAGTGTCCACAACTGGGCTGTTGATTGCGAGCTACTGCGTTGTTAGTCAACACTGAAACACCGCGATACCGCCCCTTGTACACTAAGGCTTGCCTCAAACACGCCTGCTTAGCCGTGAGATGCTGTCAAGGGGAATAATTTAGTTGTACCATCAAAGCAGAATACTATGATGAATAATAAAATATTAAAACAAGTATTATCAATGCGACAGTAGTGGCAAACCCTATAGGAATCTTCATTCAATAGACGCAGAATAACTATTCTGTGACATTTACGTCGCAACTAAAAAGTAACTTCAAGAGTTGGGTATAAAGGGCAGCGCCAAGAGACAATCACTTGTATTAAATTTAAACGAACTTTCCGCCAGAACAAGAAGAAAAGTTTAGAAAGAGTATACAAGCGCGCATGTATACTGATTGGTAAATTTTAATCAACATAACCAGTTGGTTTAAACTTAAGTTAACAAACAATTTTAACCTGACACTATTTTCGCAAACTTTTTAATTTGACTTGATTTGCAAATTACTTTTATTAATAATTTATTGGAAATAAATAGTCTCAGACCTAGCATTTTTTAATTTTTTGTCTTAAATTGAAAGAATCCCAGTGGATTTAAGTGTACATATGTTTTATACATTTTGGGAATCAAAGCAGTCCTCAACTACGCTACGACGCTTATCTTATTTATAAAAGTTCTAGACCGCAGCTATCTTATTTTTCAATAACATGGTTTCTACAAGGTGTTCTGAGGAAGCGAGTGTCGGTGGCTCAATAGTGTGGACTGTTGCATTCCGATCTGAAGGGTACAGGTTCAAATCCCGCCACGTACCATGTGTTACGAAATTTAGAAATTATATGTACGTTTATCCGGCACTCTTAGGTGATGGACAAATAGTGAGGAAACCTGCGCATGCCCGCGAAGAAATTGAAATTGCGTGAAGTCAGCAAATCTGTACTTGGCCCACGTGGACTGATGATACTCGTATATTATGTCTTTCCATTTATTTTAGCTTCCAACCTTGAAAACTGCAAAAAGTTCTATATAAATTTCGACTCTCTTTAAGGCTTGGGAGTCGTATTCCGAAAAAATGATACAAGATTTTCTGCTGTTTTTTCAGCTTTTTACTATAAAAATACATAATAGTTCAACACGAACTTATAAATTATATTGACAAAAAGAAACCTGTCACTCTCTATCCTTCAACAATCTCCACTCAAAAAATTACGTATATTTGCCGTGAATGACGGACAAAGAGACACTTCACATTTATATATCAGTATGGATATTAAAGACCCACTCAAAAGATAATATGTGACACACTAAAGCGATTATTAGTCATTTCATGATACATTTTAACGGGTATTAGCGTAAATTCGCATTTTATTTACGGCACCCGCGTGGTTCGTTCACGCATTTGCATAATTGCACTCGTTTGCAAGTCACGTAGACACCTCCTTGTCACTGGCAACGTTTAGATAAAGTAGCGCCCAAACGTGAAATATTATTATTGAAAAAAATATATATTAAGCTATACAATGTAACAAGTGCGTGTGGAAAGCGATTTCTTATTATAATAAATTCCATTTCGAATACACGGCGAAAGTTGACATATTTAAAAGTGGGAGTATTTTAAAGTGGGAGCTAAACAAATCGTTATTAGATTTTGTTAGCAACCCGCTTATTTTTTATTTTATATATGTTATCTTTCTTTTTCATGGAAAAGTAAGTAATTCAAATACAATTGGTAAGTTGTGATATGACTCAGTAATATAAATTACTGACAGTAAATATAAATTAGTATACAGTAATTTAACTACTTGTGAGCTTGGAAGAAAACCATACCGAAAGCATCACTGTGGCATGGAGGTAACAATAGTGAGACTGACGAATCCCACGACCAGACACTGCATCTCAGGTAGATAGAAAAGGTATGGAATTGAACGGCATTGTAATCGTGTCCTTAACAAATTTGTTAAAATATTGTAAGAATCGTCATATCCAATCATACTAAAATAAAACTTTTAATCGAAGCGAGAATAAAATTCTATATTGAATTCCTAGCTTCTTTAACTTACGTTCAGAATAACTGTCGCTGAGCTGTTTAATACTTCGGTTCCCAACAAAAAAGTATTTAATTTTAAACAAACAAAGGTAAGCAAAGGGAGAATCTTAAAAATGTTTTATGGGAAGTTGAAAAATAAAAATCTATTAGCGTCGTTTTGGCACGAGCCCTTTTGGTGGTTCGTTAACTGTAAATTGTTTGCCCAATTAAAACTTTGCAAAACAAACAAACCGCCGAAACAAACAGGGTTAGACGTACCTGAGTTTTATGGAAGCATGATTTTTCCACCCCGCATTTTAAAGCTGTTAAAATGTCTGCAATAATTTATATATTTATAAGTATCAAATCTTATTATGGTGCTTTCTTGTTTCGTTATTGTTTCAACTTAGATCTGTGCGGAATTTTGTAGTAAGTCTCTGTATTTTATTTTACACAAACTTTTTTTATGCATAAGTCAGCAAAAATAAGCCTCAATGCACATGATAGTAAGTAGCAACTATCTACAAAAATACAATGCGAAAAAACACAAAGCTCAAGTACGAATCTATTACGATCCGAGATAATTAATCATTAAGCTGCACTTGATACAAAAGCGAACAACCTTTTCCAATCCGCCATCTTGCTGCAAAGCTTTTTTTTATCATATGAATTCAAAGTTGAAATATTATGCAACATTAATATTCCTGGCAGATTCAGTATACCGACAATTCTACGATAGGACATATAATTAATTCATTTATTGATTAACAACACTGGAAACAACTGAATAGATTTTTAATTAAGTGGCTTAATAAATAAGAAGTGACAACACATAAGAGTATAATTTCTTTCTGTATTTAAATTTGCCCGTAATGTTTACTCTATAACATATGTCACATGTAATACATAAATCCTCAATTCGCCTGCATGAATAGGTAGAAAATTTGAAATATTCTTTTCAATATCTATCAAGCAAATTGAATGTTGTGCGACTATTGAAGTCTGTTAGCCGCATCCGTATCACGGTTAGTACATTATGACTGCAGTACTGTGCCTATGCCAAGCTTATAATAATAACAATTCATTTATTCATATACATAGTTAACATACACACGGGTGTTATTTCTTTGTCATATATCTGTCATGTTCTAAAACGAAGTATTTAACTAAACATTTCTGCTTAAGTTTCTTTCCTTCCTGATACGTACGAGTAGATAATTGGTTTTGTTTCGATGCGAATTCCATCACACTCTTTACCTGATCGACCGAGAAAAGGATGATTTCGTGATTTGTAGAGCATGTTAAGCCGTCAGTGACGTCAGTCCCGTCTGCGGTCTGAGGGTAGTACACGTTAACGCCCATCAATCCGCATTGGGCCCCACGTGTAAGGCCCTAACTCTCAATGGCTATACTATGCAAGGCTTGAAAACCAGTTAAATGTCCAAACCGTTATTATACACTTGCCGCCAAACCTTTTCATTTTGGTTTCGCTTCTGAAATCGTTATTTTTATGCCGGTTTATAACGTGTATTTGCGTGCCCGCTCCCGTTTTGTTATAATTTTTTTGCAACGGTTGCGTTCTTTTCGTAGTTTGGAGTAAAACTGATATAAACCGGTATTAACCGATATTTTTTTATCCGGTTCCGAGCCTTGATACTATAGTATATTCGCAGCAGTGAGATGTTATGGACTCTTGATAATGTTCTATTCAAAAATAAAATCGCAAATTTATGTATGTTTCATTTAGGTTCTATAAACGTCATTTTATTTCTGACTTCATGTAATTGAAAACAACCGTTAATAATATACGCAGAAAATTCCGTTCAAGTAGTGTGTGAATTCGGTAGCAAATTGAATGAGCGAAACACGCGAAACTGCCATTTCCGCTGTATCATAAAGCACAGTATGCCCGGTGCGTTGATTACTCTATTCCGCCCCATATTTAGGGCGTCACTCGAGTTTTGACTCGAATTCAAATATCACTTACCTACCCGAAAGCTGCAAGGCAAAATGTTCATTATTATTCAAATATTTTTAGCATTCTTTATTTCCAATTGTAAGTGTGGTCTTGTATTTTCAGTTACAATTTTCAAATGCCCCCATTTTTTCATCTAAAGTTACCTAATGAATGAATCGATTCATATTGCCATTGAAGCTTAAAATAGTTGTTTCATTTAAAATCCACTGTAAGTTTGACACACTGACAACAGGTGAAATCCGAGCAGGCCGCGGCTTTGCCGCTAGTTCGGTGTCCATATCTGTGGCGTGTGCTCATGAAGTTACTCGTAGCTAAAGCCTTTGTGATACTGACCTGAATGCAACCACAGATTTTAATTATAGTCCGTTATTCTGTTATTACATGTCATGTCAGTCAGTCATTAGTTAACCATAATTTGATTATTGCTGTTCATAAGCATGTGTTCATCAAATATTTGAGTGTTAATTAATTAAGATATATTCGATGGAGTGTTTTAGGTTGAGGTTGATGTTGAAGACCATGGCTATTTACTATGCGAGTATTTTGATGACGTTAAGCAATTGAAACAGTTTTTAAACAGCCTGTGCCAGTATTTCGCTAGATTGAGGGCTTTTTCACGATAGCCAAGTGTTTCGCTGTAATATTTATAGTTGGCAAAGTCTTCAGATAGCCGTTCCTATGAAAAATTAGGTGCACTGTTCATAACATATGCCGCCGTTTACGGCAAGCACAATGTAAAACATACATCAAGTAGATACGAGTATTTTGTATGTAATCTATTTCTAACTGTGGACTCCTCTAATTTGATTAAAAATAGAATATTCTCTTAGTTTTTCTGACGTATAATTTTACGAATAACTTACTGTTTATAATATTTCATAATGGCAATCACATTATTACTTTTTAGAGTAGTACAAGATCAAACAGGTAATAAGCAAATACATACTTATATTAAGAGTTACACCTGTAATAATGTTGTCGCAATAAACTTAAAAAAATAACAAAGAGCTCTCCCAAAGTACGTTACTGAGCTCGAACGCTTATCCATTTCTTTATCGTAAGTTGCCAAAATAAGCTCTCAACTTGAAATTAGCCCATATCAAGTATTGAATTATCTACCATGAGGAAATAGTCACTATTCCGCCTTTACCGATACAACACAGCGTGGGAATGTCAAATCATGTCTCCTTGCCTTTCCACTAATATATTCACGTATGCTATTATCTTTAGTCCTCTTCATATGGGTAAAACCAATATATCGTCCCGTCTAAGTGGTCTTATACGTTCGGAAATGTCAAAGGCCTATTCATAATGTAGAGGGGTCGGGCTCGTTAATCACATTCGTCTTTGCACCTGGCCCTTGTAATATTGCAAATGAATGTTGACGCTTTCTTAATTAATTGCCTGTCATCGAAAGCTGACCTTTCGCATCAAGCCTTTTTTACCTTTGTTCCACGTTAATGAACCATATAAAATTAATGTGGCGAAGTGTTATCACAACCATTTGAAGTCATCGTAACTTAAATATGCACGGTGGTGAACATTAAGGTAGGTGTTTTTGTTCTGACAGCTTTCACGTCTTGAGGGATTCGAGACTGATGGACATAGTGGATTTAGCCTATACTCGTGGTAACTTTTTACTTACTATACTATGAGTAACACTTACGAACTAAGGTGGTAAGGCTGAGTGAGTACTAAGGAGTAAGTACTTCCGCACTTGTTTTGCCCTGCAAAGCTTTTAAAGACGTCAGTAGCCAAAATACAACAGTCCATCCAAAAATTTGTTAGACACTGTAATGACTACCCAAGCATCTTAATGATTGAAATTGCATGAAGCAGGCGGAGTATACCAAACTAGGCTTATTAAATTATTCATGAGAATTAAAACTATCGATATTCTTTCTTCAAGTTAATTTTGAAAAAAAAGCAAAACAAATATTTTGTATAAATCACGGGGCGGGGCCAATGCGAACTAATGGATGTTAATGACTACCTTCCTAAGGTAAGATCCGGTTCAAACGGTTAAACGTGCTTTCCGAAACACAATTTTTTCAGTCATGAATCCAATTGGTGTATGCGATAGTTGCCACCATCAAGGTCATGTACTTTTTATTTTGATCCAAATATTTGTGCCATTAGCAAATAACTAATACATTTCATTGAAAACTCCCCGGCTGGCAAAAAAAAACGTAAAAGTGATACCGCGACTACAAAGAAAAGTGATACCATGTTTGGTTTTGTGTTCCGTCGAGTGTGTAAAGAAAAGAAAGAAGGAAAGAAAGATTTTATAATTTTTCCTATTTCCCTTTGCCCTGTTTTTTCCTTTTTCTCTGCCTTTGGTTGGTTTGTTTTAGGGTTGGCAACTTCCTTGCTCCTCTGTCGGAGTTGTAAGTATTTATGGTTGGTGATGTTGCCATCTGAGACGTTAGGTCTCTCTTACATAACCGGTACTTTAAAACCAGAAGAAAACGGTATGCAAGTATATCCTAAGAAAAAGCTGCATTATCAGAACTCTGTCACGTGTAAGTTCGTTACGATGTAAAACAAAGGGTTTGCATGTCCCCTTTTTGTGCATTTTGTATGCCGAACTCGGCGCAAAGAATACTCTTGCCTCGGGGAATTGTCTATTCAGTGCTCACGGTCATTTATGCGGGCGAAACGAATGTCAGATAATATTACCCGTTTCATTTTGGTTTATGTTTGTTTGGACTTTTTTTAATTTTAGTATCCCAGCTTTTACCAGTCTCAAAACTCTTTTTATAATTCATTACGCCGACCTGTCTCATATTTTTATGTATCGATTATTTATATAATTGCCCTAAGCTCACATCTTTATATTTTTATTTATTTTGCCCTAGTAACTCATTAATTAGTAGATTTTTTTATGTTTAGAGAGTATTTTTATGTTTGCAGCGTGTACCTATATTGTTTTGTGAATGGCCAAATCTGCAAAAATTTGTAATCTTCATATTAAATAAACACTGAGTACATGTGAACTTGGGGTGTGATCAGATAATACATGAATTTTGTGTAGAGTTCGAGTTTTTGACGAGATCGTGATGATGATTGAATATCATCAATCCATCATAAGTAAATTTTATCCTCCTTAAATCACTAGACCGAACCTTATAAGAAGCAAAAAAAGTGTTACATTAAACCTCGCTCTAAAGTATTTTGATGCTAACCTGGAATCTTATTTAGGTAATATAGTAAAGCAACCGACGAACAGCGTGCAAAATTGTTAATACATACTCGGCTTCCTGTAAACCAATTTGCTTGTTTAAAATTTCATGTACAGTGTTTTTAGCATAGTAGTGCGAGAAAACTTTGCAGCGCTGCGAAATGTTTCGCTTCGTGGATTCAACTTTTCGAAATGAAAACCCAGATAATGGAACTTCCTGACAGTTGCAGTATCATTACCCGTTAAAGATACTACAAAAGTATACTTGGAAGTGCAACACGTGGTTATAATACTGGCTGATAAAATTCGCACCGCATAAAGGTACTCGTTCAAACACGGATAAAATTCTCCGGTCGACCTTTCGGGCAAAAGTTTTATCTCGCATCTTCATGTTCGTATGCGAATCCTCTGGGGTAGCGTGTGGTAATTTTAATTAAGCATATTTACCGGGACGAGCGCACCGGTCGTGCCACGTCGGGAGGCGTAATAAATGTTGGTCATAAAGTTAACAAATGAACGCGGCCGGGCCTGGCTTGCCTTGTGTTGCCTCGACTCCTCGCCTCGCTGCCTTTCTGTGCCACATGTGATCCACCTGTGCATCAGTTTCCTTCCCATTTTTGAATAGTGTCAAGATTAAGCAAGTTTCCATTTTGTTTAATATGTATAATTTTTTAAGATCTTTTTTACGGCTAAGATATACATTTTTAACTTACTTCTTTCATAATAATAACATATCATTAGTTACTGTTAATTTTCATAGCAGATTTTTACTTAATGTCTAAATCATGAAAACGATAAAACTTTTAACATATTTCATATGGGTACTATAAGGAAGGACTCAGTTATTAGGCTTAAAAATAAAATTGATTAGGTAGCTATAAGCCTTGTTTGTACCATATATGTATAAAGATCATACTTTGCTTTCGTTGAAAAGTAGGATTTGTAGTAACGATGATTGGGTGCGATAAGACCAGCCAAAACGGACTGTGATTTAGGCCAACCTTTGCAAGTCAGCGAAGATTTAAATTCTTCAAATTCTAAGTTACGCGGGCGGGTCGGGACCGACGAATTTACTTGCTCCGCATTTGGTTTGGTTCTACTTTCAGCTTCCGAAAGTCTACGAAAATTGAACGCAAATCCGATTTGTCCGGATGGCGAAGTGAAATCTTTCTAAAATTTGAAATAGCACCTATGCGCCCTTATCTTCGCTAGACAACATTGTACCGGGAATTGAGCCAATGTTGAATATTTTCCGTTCAACAGGATTCCCCATTATAAGGTAAGCTGGCTTGCATTGAACTTTTCTGACGCAGTTTTATGGAATTCTTTATTTCGAAAAGTTTGGGACGTAGATACAAATCCGGATTTTATTTCGAAATATATTAGAATTGACCTTTTATTGTAAAGACTACAGTAATTTTTTACTTATACTTTGATGTTTAAAATTAGTGTATGGACTTAAATATGGAATATAATTAATTTTTCAGAACTTTGAATATACTTATCTACTACTTGCTACCTGGTATACTTGGTCCTGAGTCGTCTAGGTATGTTGGTACCTACCTAGACGACTCAGGACCTGCCAAGATATTACAAATTAAAAAATTGCGGTACGTAGCATTTGCGGCGGTACCGGCCGACCGGGGAGGCGGGTGCGTGCCTATTACGAATATCACCATTGCACACGTTCGAAGCAGTTAAGTTATAAAACATTGTTACAATAATTGTTCAGTAAACCCCGTACAAAAACCAATAAGGTTTGTAGTGAAAAAACAATATTACCGCGATATACGTACGTCTATGATAATATTCGGCACAGGTTGTTCATGGGTAGATTTACAACGAAAGGTGCCCATCAAAGTGTTATAGGAAACATTATGCATAATTTGTAAATTAAGGCTTTTTGCGGGCCGCAAGTTGATACCGGCGTTAGCGGAAGGAACACGTACCAGTCGAGGTACTCAGAGCTAACTTTAACACGATAAATCGTAAACCTTAGCTTTCATTAATCATATTATATGCGAGTACATACTGTGAAGTTTCATAGTTGTAGAGGAAATATAATTTCTGGGACAGACCAGAATAGCAGAGAATTTTGATTTCAGTAAAATAGAAAATTCAGGCATTTCTGTATTTGTGGATGAGGCTTAATAAGTAACTAGCTACAATGCTCTTTTACGCACCTTTTTGTCTGGTAACAGACAGTCAAGCGTATGTATGTAGATTTCTATGTTCCCTGTAGCAGCCTTAACGGATTGACGGATTTTAACATATGAGGTGTCGTTAATCTTCTATAAAGTATGAAAATTCAAAATGGCGGAATTTAAACGTCATTAAGTTAAAAAAATGTATTTTTTTCCAATTCCATCAAGTATAGTATCGCAGAATAGGTTTTTTAAAAATAATATGAGTATGTGAAAACCGTTTTTTGATACAGTGCTTTGTATGTTTATTTTTCCATTTCAGTGGTTGGTTTTAGCAGTTGGGTTTTCAAAATTCTAAATTCTATAAATTCTAAATTCTATACTTGTAGATAAATAAAACTCGACAAGTTTAGTGGCGGATATATTATTGGTGTAATGCTATTCCCAAATGGCCTACGCTTCACACGTTAATAGCTTTGAATTATATTTCAATAGATCTAATTAGGTCCATTGTGTCCACATTCGTACCAATAATGAGGCGTTAACGTGTCATCGATCAAATATTTACTGCCTCATGCTGTTTCTACAAATTTATATGTATGTGATATCGTTTAAAACTTTTTGTTTACATGTCTATTTGTTAAGGTAATTTTGTCATTCATTGATTAAAGTGAAAACGTAGTTAAAAAGAAAGTTACATCGTTTTAGGTGACTTGATAATGTTGAAGTTTGTAAAGTAGGTGATTTTACTTTACTTACGTTTTGAACTAGCTAATAGCTCGTTATGAAAGTATTATAAACGGTGAAATAAGTGATTTTGCATTTAGTTGCGTTTTGAACTTACTAAAAACGGTCACATATTTTTGTTATAATAATAATAAATATGCATTTATTTGTAAGACACAGGTGGTACAAAAATGTTTACAATTGGTCATCATGAGAAATAATGTTACACTATGTCTTGCCAATATGAGGCGTACAAATTTTAAATTAAATTAAAATTATATGATGTGCTCTATACCTCATTACATTTTAGATTTCCAACAATATTAAATACATATAAAAAATATATTTATGTTAGCACTGTATTCTATCACAAGTATAATGAACTGATATGTCAAAAGAGTTTATAAAATTAATGTCTAATTACAAGTGTTATGTCAAATGGTTAATAAAATTAATGTCGAATCTTAATATAATATGTCATATTAATAGTATTATAATATTTCAAAAATTATCCACAATACATTGTACAGCATTACACTCATTCACACATTAGAATTGGTCTGTTCAAAAACTCCGTTACAGTGTAATATGCTAGAAGGAATTGCTCTGCGATTTTTGAACCTATTGAAAATAAGATATGAGTAGAAAATTTTTCGCTTAATTAGGGAGTTATTGGGATTAAAAGAGTTAAAGATACAAATTATGGGTTATTCCTTATCGGTCTATACAAAAAGTTGTAGTGGTTGGTTTAGTTATGACCCGACCTCGGCCAAATTGTTACAAATAATATTATTTACGGAGATCCTAAGTTCGTAATGGTTATGTGGAACAAATGATATTACTTGAAATTGACACTTATTTGTATCAAAAATTAATAAAGCCTGCTTTAAGAATGATGTAACTTAATTAAAGAATGAACTTATACAGTATTTATATTAAAACGGATACGAATTGCTGATGGCCCAAAAGGTCCGGCAGTATTTTTATTTATTAAAAAGAATGTCTAAAACGGCCTTAAGTGATATCAGTCGGATATACAGTTTAACTACTAAAGAAGTTCGTATACTAAGCATATATGCTATGATGACCATAAATAATACAAATCCACCAATAAAATTCCATCCGTATCTGATGACGCGGCTAGGACACATTTAACTAACAGACTTATAAAACCGCCTTATATAACGAATTTAGCCTCACAAAATACTTCATTCCTCTTGACCCCTACGACCGTAGTCTAAAAATACACCGCGGTCAAATACTGTTTGGTCAGTCAACGTAATCTCCGGGGTGATTCGGGCCGATTGTGGGTCCCCGTAGGAGAGGCCCCTTGATCCTAACGGAGACGCGGGGGAAGGCGGTAATCCATGCCGGTGCAACCGGGGGCTTACGCGGACGCTTTCCGGACTCTAGTGGTTTTATCTTCGTTGACATTATGAGGCGATCAGGTATGGATCGTGCGAATTAGAGATAAGAAAGTAGTAGTTATTTTAAGTATTGATTAAGTTTCTTCAAATCAGTTTCTAATAACTGCCCGATTGATTGACTCCCGATAAACAATAGAATTTTTAATTGTAATTAAAATGTAAACAATAAGAACGCCCTCCAATAATGATAAATAAACAAAACAAGCGTGATAATATTGAAAAACTTTAATATTGATTTTCCGCAGCTCCATATAAGTAATACGGCGAAACTGACATCCAGTAGCCGCTATCTATTCATTATCTCATAAAGACACAATCACTGGTCAATTATGGAACGCTTCGAAACACCTAATTATATTCACACAGTTCGCGTGCCAGCCGTAATAGAATGCCGTCAGCACCGCAGGCGAGTGATTGTATCTAAATAGCTTTAGGAGGCATAAAGGCAGAGATAAACAAAACACGCTCTGCCTATGCCTAGCTGCGTCGATACCGCTTGCACTGATTGTTATCGTTCAACCATTACAGGCCACTGCTGAACGCCTTCCAGAATGGTTCTTTCTTACCGTTGAAGGGTTTTGTAAGTGAGCGGTCATTAGAGTCTCTTTATTGAGTTTTCCGATTCCCTTTTCTTTTTTCCGTAATGCGGTTACCACAGTTGTGTCTTTACCGAGTTTGACGCCGTCTTGCCTGATGATATCTAAACAACAACGTGTGCCTAGGATAAAATAAACTGTAGAAATGAAAACTCTGTAGAATTAGAAATGCTAGATTTTACTTCTAGTGAGTTGCAAAGCATCGCAGTTCTATTAAAAATGTGATTTAGAATATCCACATTGTATTAAATGGTGGTTTGTTATCTATCTATTGCTTGACGTGATATGGCGACACTTAAAAAAGTGTTGTTTTACTTAGAGAGATGACGTGTAAGGCAATCTGCGAAGGTACCGCCGCGTTTATTAAACTATCGGCCAAAACTCTCATAATGGCTATGATCCCCATTCCTTCTACGTCTTTGTTAAAGGTCACGATACCATTGAATCATTACGATGGCCATGATAAGAATAAAGAAGCCGTTACAATGATAATATGGGGTCGACCGATACACTACTATCGCGGCGTTCGTGTTACGGATTACCCTTAAAAAGTAAAAATATGCAAATTATATTGCTTGGTGTGTTGAACCTAGCCGTTAAACACTACTATCTGAGAGGAAATGTAAATGAAATACGAGTGAAGTTTAGTTTTATTGTGGAACATTTTGAGTTGGAATTTGAGTATTTTTGTATAGTATCAGAATTATATTTAGCATTATTTCTTAAATTTAGTTCGTTTGTATGGCTGAGCCACGTTATGACGTATTCCAATCGAGCTGATAAGAGAACATATCTGGATCGGTAAATCGGTACCTAAGCGGTCCGTGGGACATTATTCACTATAAGGTCTAGGCGTAGGCAATTCAATAGTAACGAATTTATATATACACGTCACCGATTTATATTTCATTCTATTTTTTTCTTCTACCTGGACAAACATATTGAAGAATATTTAATTTCCCAGATGTCTCATTATTAAAACTATGGTGTATTTTCATACGTGTAGCATTACTGTTTCATACGTGTGTTGGCGGTAACGAATTTATATATATACGTCACCGATTTATATTTCATTCTATTTTTTTTTCTTCTACCTGGACAAACATATTGAAGAATATTTAATTTCCCAGACGTCTCATTATTAAACTATGGTGTATTTTCATACGTGTAGCATTACTGTTTCATACGTGTGTTGGCGGTAATAATTTGTTATTTATTATTGTAGTCTATTACCTTAGTCACCTGCATTAGAGTAATGAATGCGCTCGCCCCGGTGCACATATCGTTAATATTCCTTTTAAGCCTTTACAATATATTGCTTGCGAAGCGAGCGTTCTAAAGTAAATACGTTTATGTAAAAGTCCCTTGACATAATGATTATACGAACATGGCACATATTTTTTATTCAAAATTATTGTTACCTCTTGGTTTTTAACTTTTAACGGGGAACGCCCTGTCGAATAATAATATATCTGTGTTGTTTCTCTTTTATTTCTGGAAATGTGTGAAGATGTTTGCCATGTATTCAAATTGCACACATTGCACATGCACGTGTAATTCAAAGATTTAAATTAATGACAAAATATCACCATAAACTTTATATACTTCTTATTTTAATCTTAAATGTCATTTACTGTTTTCAGTTGAAAACTTGCCCAATATATTTAAATATATATCTTTCTGGAAAAGTACAATCCCACTAAACATTTTTTTGTTGTACATATACAAAATCGGCGTATTTAAAATATCAATTAAATCTAAAGTTATAGAGCTATTCAAATGAGACTTAATATGTTTAAAAAGTACATTATTGACATCATATTCCGAGAATATGAACTATCTGGTACTTTAAAAACCAACTTTATGAGAGTTCAAAAATACGTTGATATACTTCGTGAAAAGGTAGGCAGTGCCCATGCGCTCCTCTTCGCTCGTGTTGGTGGGCAGATTATAATCTTTGGCGTATAGTTGTTATTATTTAGAAATACTATTGCCATGCAATATTGTCCCTTATCGTTTTGTATGATACGTACCTAATTATTAAAAAATATGCCTTTTATAGTACGATTCACCAAAGAAGACCAAAAATGGCGGCCGTCTGCGCATGTACACTAATGAACAAAATACTTACATCAAAATAATATTTTTATTTGAATGAACTCATATAATCAAATTATATTAATGTTCAGCGCCTCAAAAAAACTTATTGCTAAGTATAGTAAATTTAATCGCTGGCCTCGAATTGCATGATTCCTCTATCGTGGAAGTTCCAGGATTCGATGATTTTGAGGTACCGGGGCCTGGTCCTGCACTAAAATGATCATCTTCAGATACTACAAGATCAGAAAAACCTGACGACGAAAAATCTTCCACTCGGATGATTAATTCTTCCGTCATCTCATCCACGATGTGATCACTTTTTATGTAATTTTTTCTAACATTTTACTTTGTCACACAGTTTTTTCCATTCTTGTGGCCCCATTAGATTAACTTTTTCCTTTATAAAATTAATTACAAAGCTTATATCCCACTTAACGTTTTTGCTACTTACATAACTTTTTACGGAGGCCCAAGCCATTTCAATAAATGGCTCAGCAAACTAAAAAAATTACAATAAATATAAAATGCAATGAACAGTTTTCCTTCCGAGTTATTCTAGAGTACTGTCAGCGCGCCAAATTCAATATAGACGAATAGCGATACAGCAACCTTGTTCTCAGACGCGCCGACCCAATGGCGTTGCCCCGCTCTTACAGTTATTATCCCGCCCCTCTGCCGTACCCCCAATAGGACCTAAAAAATGACTTCTGCGCATAGTCTTCTTTCGTGAATCGTACAATACTACTATTTATTATGAGTAGTTTGTTCGGGTGACTAAATTTTGGCTCTATTTTATAAACAAGTGTGAAAAAATATTTGAAGTTTCTACGATAAAATTCGTAGTCCTCGTTACGAGATTTACGTAGCAAGCTACTATAAAAATGTTAGTTACCCATTTTAAGTGAGAGTAAATAAAAATCAAGTCAGCTCGCTTTTGTGATCATTTCAACAATTTACTTTTTTAGAATGTTTGTTAATTGTTACGTGTTTAAAATTAGGTGCTACTAGGAATAGCAACGTCGTGTACGCTTAAGACGTCAGCTACTACACCCTAGGGTTTCCGTTTCATACGAAAAATTACTGTTTTTAATGTATTGGGTATTTTCTCAGTGTAATGTGAATTTATTTTATAATATGCATTTATAAAATTCCTCCCTTACTAAACTTTTTGGACAAGATGCGCTGTGTGAATGTTTGTGCACACAACATTATACCCCCGAATACCCTCCAAAGTAAGCAATCTTCTTTTTCAGATAATCAGGATAAGCTATGGAGAAACTGTATGCTAAAACTCACGGTTAGTAAGTTTTCTCCGTAAGGTTCAAACCCATGAACCCTGGATCACACAATGATCTTAACGCTTGGACCACATATCCGAGGAACCAGTTATCGCAATCGAAGCATATTTTGCAAAAAAAATAAATATCTTTGTTTATTTCTTAAAATATTATTTCAAATGTTTTACCACGAACAATTATAAATTGTTTAGGAGTACAAAAACAGTTTGGCTGTTGCTGTTGACAGTTTTAAAGCTTATTACCTTCTGCATAGTTTGCGGCGTGCTTTATGTCCATCACATACAATTTGCATTAGTCACGCCCAGTTGCATTTCCAAGGATCGCCTCGTTAGCCCAATTACCAACAGCCTTGGTGGAATCGCAAGGTCCATTTTTAAATGCGCAGTAATGGCTATGCTTATCTTCTTTATCGCCTAGCAACACAGGCGGGTGAATGTTAATTATTTGAACCTATGTTTCATGTATTTTGGTAATTTAATAGTTTCGAGTTTATTTAAGAATATTATACGAAAATATATTCTTGAACAATACTGCATATTAATTAGTTAATGATTCCTGAAAGCAAACCTTTTTTTCAATGAAAAATTCTTTGCCTCCTTATGTGTTCCCCGATCATTACAACAAGGCCGTCTTCAAGGCCAGAGTGAATAGGCTGTTTCTAGGCAGGCATGATCCATCTTCGGCCGCATCATCACTTACCATCAGGTGAGATGGCGGGCAAATGTCTGCCTATAAAAGATAAAAAAAAGCTAGCTCTTAGGAATGATGCATAACCTCTTTCATATTTGAATAAACAATTTGCTGTTCTTAATTTTTCGTAAAATATAATAATGTTAGTTGAGTGCTTAGCAAGGTTACTTAACTATGACCGTCGTTAGATTTTAGTCACACTTAATTTTATACGTTTTATTAACGAGTGGCAATTATCTACTTTGTAGTGCAAGGTTGGCAATGACGCACTTACCAGGTTTATTTACTTCTAAGGGTATTTTTAAAGCTAATGAATATTACTTAGTTTTAAAACACGCGATGGTTGCTACTTTCTTGTAAATTAAATAAAATGATGAATAAGGAATTTTAAGTGAATGTATTTTTTTACAGGTAATGAAAGAAGATTTTATCTCCATTTGACGTCATTTATTACGGGTAAGAACATTGCTCGCTTTAGTGATTGCTTATCATTATCAAGAGTGTCGGTGGCTCAATGGTGTGGACTCTTGCCTTCCTACCGAGAGGGCGCAGGTTCAAATCCCGTCACGTACCAATATGCTTTCGAATTTTTAAAATTATATGTACGTTATCCGACGCTCTTACGGTGAAGGAAAACTGCGTGACGAAACCTGCGCAGGCCTGCGAAGAGATTCAAAAGTTATGCGTGATGTCAGCCAATCCGCACTGGGCCCGCGTGGACGACTAAGGCCTAAACATCCTTTGCGGGTAGGTTCGTGTCCCTCGGTGGGATGTTTAATGAGCTCGTGATGATTCGCTGTTGACCTTCACAGCTTAGCTCTTAGCCCTAAAAAAATATGCAACGGGTGTCGCCAGACTCGGACGTGAACCTTTGCTTAGGGTGTTGCAGGGGGGCTAGGTAACCTAATATATGCTTTGATACATACAGTGTGAATCCAAAATACCAAAAAATTGTCAAAAAAATAATTAAGCTTAACTAAGGCGAAACATGTGAACAAAACACATTTTGAAGCACTAGATAGTTACCTAAGAAGATAAATGGAAGCCTTAGCGAATAGGTGTGGAACTATTAGTTGGTCGTGTTGCTCGTTAACATGAGTAAATATTCAATGACGACGTTGCGAGATTAATGAACGTTGCCCTCAGCTGCTTGAACGAGATGTTACTACAACTATTTTATTGAAAACCTGGTATTCAAATATTTTTTTAGGTCATGACTTTATCTCATTTAGTT
>PQWD01006381.1:0-10941 GCA_019425675.1 Leucinodes orbonalis | reverse complement strand
ATTAGTGACAGTGGCTATAAAAGATCGAAGTCCTAGCATACGAAGAGTTCTAGCAGATTCCTAACTGCAGCAACTAATAGAATAGCTTTAAGGTATATATGTTATAATAGATATACTCAGTCTCTGTATTTCTTGATGACATAAAAATCGTAAATCCTTTAGAAATGTTATTTCTGACTATCAGAAGGAAAATATATTTAATATCATATTCATTGTATGTTCGAAGATAAGTCCAGCTTGTTCTAACGTTATCAACAGTAACGAGAAGTTTAACATTGAAATGTTTAAAGAAGAAGAATTGGTTATAAACATTACTAAGCATGTTCTTGTGCCAAAACATAGGATACTCAGCGAAGAGGAAAAAAAGAAATGCTTAGAGAAATATAAATTAAGTGAGCGATGCTAACTTCTCAAAGAATCCTTGTGTTAGATATTAGGAGTTCAAAAGTGGACAGTAGCGAAATTACAAGAAAATCTAGAACAGCTGGAATATCTTTGTACTACAAGATAGTCGAGGATAAAATATTAAAATTATAAAGTAAATAAACCTTTTAACAAAAATTTAACAGATCACAGAATACCTTTCTTTTAAATTCTTGTCCAGCTACCTTTACATAAATACCGGCACTGAATAATTTTTTCAAATTTTAAGTATACATGTGGTAAAATACCACATATGTTTATTTGTTTATGTTTATATTTTAATTAATCAATGTTTATTTGTTTATTTTAATTTAACTAAACTATATAAACTCTCTCACTCCCTAACCCATCAAAGAATAAATAAATGTTTACAAAAGATCTTTATATTTATAAAAGTAAACAAAAAGGGAAAGGCCTTAATATTACAAGTTTGGTGGAGTCTTTCCTCCAAACTGGCCAGATCCCAATTTACACCAATACAGATCAATGTTTTTTATCCAGAGAAAATAACAACATTAATTCTTTCTTTATTAGTTAAAGAAATATGTTTTTCTGGAGGGGAGAAATACCGACACTGGTCGAAAATAACTTCTAAAATTATTTTAAATAGAATTTAAGTAAAAGATTTCCGGAGGATTGTTCTTTAAATTTACTTACGAGATCGATTGATTGTAAATTTTAAAATTAAGCTTGTTTTTGGCTTTGCCAAAATTAACAATTATCCGGATAAAAGTTGTTAAATAATAATTAATAGAAAAAGATAATCTATAAGGCTTTAGTTTAGCTTTCAATACGTAAACCCTTCTTTGACTCATTTCCTGGATGTTATTTGTCAGTAAAATAGATCATTCAAGTCTCAACTATGATCTTTATTTTAACCTTCTTTAATTTTCTTTGCGAAAAATCTCTTGTTTATTTGTTAATGTTTAATGTTATGTAATTAATATCCACATTTTATTTAAGTATAAATACTGAAGTCCTGTTACAAGGGAATGCTTAAAAGTGAAAACAATTTTCTTATAACATTTCCATAAACCCTAACAACTATTATATTTGTGATATGAAATATATGTGATCAATTATCTTCCTCATTCCATGGCTTATCTAATTTTTGAATCTAAAAAATAGGTTATTAGAGTCTTGAGAATCCTTTTATTGATATATTTTGTGCATAAACTGTCTAAATGAATATTGCAGATAAAAAGAATGTCATATGTGTTATTATTTCTTTGCTAATATATCAACCTTGCCAGACTTTCTATGAATCGCTCTCGTAATTATATGACTAACCCAATTCGATAGTTGTTATTGGTCATATCTGTTGTTACACTCTAATTATAGACCTATTTTGTCTCACTCATTTTTCATTAACCCTTTGCTTTTATAGTTTTAGCGTTTTGAAAAGACAATAATCCTGGTGAATTTAAATAGATCAAAAAGGATGCTTAGTTTGACTGAAATTATAAATTATTGAAGTTAGGCTAAAATATGGAAGTGTGAATTGTTGCAGAACATACGGAATGATAGAAAGATATGATCTCGAACTAGATGATAATAAGGTTGTAAACAGTTGTCTCTTCAAAATTTTTTTGTGAAATAAACAAGTTAGCTTTCTTCGTTTAATACCTAACGTTATATAATGAAACGTGTAATTTTCTAATCTACGAAAGATTCTAATGAATGTGACTAGTCTAAATAATACTCAAAAAATATCCAGCGTTTCTTATTAGGAGACAAAAGAAATTACCAAACAATTCAATTACAGTATATTAAATTAAAATTCATTTAAAAGCCCCCTTCTTAGCACTTAAATATTTTTCAAAAAAATTAAAAATATTTATTTATCTCAAGATAAAATTCTGAAAGCTGTGTAATATTCAACGTTAATATATGGTTTTTTAAAAAAATACTTCAATATTATTCATAAATAAAGCTTTGCTCGTAACACAACAATTAAAAGATTTTCTCTGGCTATTTTTGCACTATTGAAAAAAATATACTTTGTCCTATAAAAGATTATAAATGAGAATAATTTATTTTTCTAACTTTAAATGTATTTTTAAGAGGCTGCTTGTCTGTCATGATCTTGAATACTAAGAAGAAAAAAAAGGGTTTTAAATTGTAATATCTTCATCAACAAATTATGCCTTTTTTAATAATGGACTCTGCTTTTTTAACCAATAGTTATACCAAGAGGGGTAATTTACCCCTTTTTATACAGTGAAATTAGGGTATAGATCAAATATCGGTAGCTAAGTGTTTATTCAAGGTAATTTCAAGTTTTTTTTACACCTATAGAATAGATTTATTTATTGCCGAGATAAACAAGCGTTATTATATATGTTAAGTGGCCGTACTAAAAAACACCCCCCTCAAAAAAGAAAAGACAATAAATAAAAGAGATTAGGATATATAATTGAACATCTTAAATCTTTCTAGGAAGGCTTAAAAATCCTATTTTGTATGTGTATTAATATCTGAATTGAATAATATGTCTCTTTTTCCACGGAAAGGCTTTAAGATAAATGTATTCTATTGTGGTATTAAACCATATATCTCCCTATATTCTGTTTTAAAATGGGACCATAAATATATTTTTCAATTGGTTGTATTTACACCTGGGAAGTCACAAAGCCCAAGCTATGATTAACTACCTCATGGATAGATCCAAATTCATGCAAAGCTTGTGGATATTATGGAATCCATCACGAGGGACTTTTACTGAACCAGGGAATGAAGATTGGGTGAAAAACTTCAAAAGAACTCAGACCTTCGATTCGTGACTAGGTCTAAAAAAAATTTCCTACACTCTCCTTCTACAACACCACTAACAATCACCTGTACCATTAGGAAGATCACCATATGTATTTGATGGCTCGATGATAACTAACCTACAAATGCAGTCTCATCAATTTGACTCTTACACCTAATCCGACTATTTTCTGCTCTCATCTCGAGCTTCTAATATATCTAAAATAATTCCTTCATATTAATATAAGAAGGTTCTGAGATTTGAAAGAGATGAATTGCTTGGAATATTCGTATAGGAAAATATACCAAGCAAACAAGCATCTCAATATTTCTTGCAACTATTGTGACCCTTCAAATTGACCCAATCTTTAAGAAAATACACCATTTATGCATTTTTCACCACTCTGAATCCCAGTGCCTTCAGAAAATTTGCTTGTACTCTGACTTTCATGATTACCATTGCATCTATCCTTTCTTGGCATGGATCAGATTAGGCCATTTCTTATCAGATGAACTTGGATTGCCTTTTGTTATCTTAACGAGTTTCATATATGGATCAGTTTAGGTATATTCAACAATAACTCGACTGATTTATAAGGGCATGAAACAGATTTGAGACATGCTCTTCAAATTAACTCTAAACTAAAAAAAACACCCCCCCTAGAAAATAGTTAGGTGTCTATATAGTTAAAACTAAGGAAAACAGGAGTTATGGTTTAGTGGGAGTCTAGTTCCCGATCATTGATTTTTTCATTTTTAAAAACTTTTTTTGGGGGGGGTGTTGTTTTTAGTAGCCTGTTAAAGTATGCAAATGATTTAGATTCTACGCAGAAAAATAGTTTTTGAGGCATTTAAAAAATTAAAAATTTTCCTAAATCTTCCGATACATTAGAATTCAGTTGCAAGAACTGGAAGTGTGAATTCTGTTTTCCTTGAAGATGGGCTCAAAGTTTAAAGGCATCACAATAGAGCTTAAAATATATTAAGACCTTTTTAATATAAAATTTATCATTACCTAAAACAATTTTGGCGTCGAAATTTAATTTCTGAACCTTTATAAATTCATATGAAAATACTTTTTGTCGAAGTGGTTGAAAATAAGAAGAATGTCTTGAAAAAGTAGAGAGACCAATCGTAAACTATAAATTAATGAAACACTTTTTTTATAAATCCGAAATCCAAAGGTATGCTGAAGCTGTGTGCCCAGACTTTCTAATTCTAGGAGTTTTTTATTGGTCTACTATGGATGTTCTGGTAGGTGCTTGTGGGGGTTCTTAGATCTTTCGTACAATCTTTTTTTATAGTCTCAATATAGGTATTTTAATAAAATAAAATGTATATTAAATTCTTTTTAATTTAAAAAACTCTTTCTTTTCCCTAGAAAAAATGCTTTTTTAGAAAAGCCTACATTTCAAACCTAAAAAATTTTCTAATTTTACATGTTATAAATTGTTGTGTGCCAATTATAGCGCAATAGTAGGAAAAATAAGAGATGGAATTCTAAAAATCAGTTTCTCTAAGCTTGTATGAACTAGACGAGTGATTACAGGTCAACAGATATGCCATAAATAACAATATAAAAGTAGTTATTGAGTAATATTTATTAGGTGCACTATTTGCGCGCGACATTAATTATAGAATTAATGTGTTACCAATAAATTTCTTGTAGGAATTACTTTGTAGCTTTTTCAAATTTTCGAATAGTTTTCATGTATTTTTGTAAACGTTTACGTATAAATTGAGTTTAAAATCGTTCATATACCCGACTTTTTTAATTAAATACTTCTATTTTTTTACATGATTTATCTATATTGGTAAATACGCAAGACTTTCTTTGCTATGCTGATTTTTTCTAGAGAAATTGGGATCAACGAGGAGAAATGAAATGTTATTAGCTACAATTATTATACCATTTTTGTTAAGAATTCCTGCTTTATGACTCATAAAAACAATAATTTGAGGATAGTTTGAACTTTTCAAGATAAAAAAAATTCTTAAGTAATTTAGTGTAAAATCTGATTATTGAGCAAAAAACTCTTTTTTAAAGCCAATAATAGAAGTTTTTTAAAAAAATCGACTATCAATAAGGCTTTATATTATTGCTGAAACTTCAAAATTTCTCATAGAAACTAGACCCTCATGGGAAACAAACAATCTAAGATAAAAACACCTTATGAAGTACTCAATCTCGATCCTAAATCTACAAAGGGCGAGATAAGATCTGCATATATCAAACTCATGTTATTACACCATCCTACAAAGCAAAAGGGTTCTGACCCACAGAAAGCAGTAGACATTACAAATGCTTACACTTCTATAAAAAATTCACCTCCTCTATTCGAATTTTATACAGAGGAACTGTTTAAGAAAGATTTTATCAAGTATGCTTCAGATTTTTATGAACGAGTAGGTGATTTTTGTGGAATCGTTTCCCCAAATTTTAGCCAAGATTATATGGAGGTATACAAGACATTCAATAGATTTAGAATTTATAAGTGCGGGAGGAAATTCAAAAATGAGGATGAAAGGAATTTATTTTGTTTTAATGTAACTAGAATTTCTAGTATAATCAAGAAAATGGATAGCAGAGTTATTAAGGAGAATCCAAAAGTCTTGGAAAAACGTGTAACTTCGTCTGTTTCTCTTAAAAGAGAACCAAATATTAAACCTTACAGCTGTGAACAGTGTAAAAAGAGTTTTAAATCTAAAAATCAATTGATTAACCACTACAACAGTAAAAAGCATTTTACAGAGATCGAGAAATCAGAAAAAGATCCTAGATTATATGTACAAAAACAGATTCAGAATATATCAGATGTCATACATGATGAAAAGAAGATAAAAATGAGATTACAGACTTATTTAAGAATTGCAGCTTAAGGGATAACTCAAGTTCTGATGAAGATGTACCTGATGTGTCGAAACTAATTATGTCGAAAAAGTAACGGAAAAAAAAGATTATAATAAGAATGAAGTCAAGTCTATTCGTGGTGAACCAGTAGTTTTTAGGACGTGTTCTAAATGTAAGTCCGTTTTCGAAAATAGAATATCTCTATTGAAGCACATTAAAGAATCACATACTTAAGTTTTACAACTCTAAAAGAGGGTTTACAAACAATTGGTCCTCTTTATTTAGGATAATCCGACAAAACAATAAACTTTTTAGAGATCTAGAAAATTCCTTTTCTGTTACCTTCTTAAATTTTTTCCTTAAATCTTCTGATGTTATCTTATTCTTTTTGATTTCCTTAAAAATTAAAGAACTAGTGTTTTCTTTATGAAAATATAAGGAGGGATCAATCAAAGAGGAATGTATAGACGAATAAATTTTAGGATTGAATGTTATTTTTACACCATCCTTCTTTTTAGAAAGAAATTGAGTCTTCTTTCTGCTATTTGTTTTTGAATTCTTAAAAATCTTAGACTCCAGATTCAAGTATTTGGTAATTCTATTTTCTTTTTCTTGTCTTTCGAATTGTTTGATAATTTTAATGTATTTAAATTGCCTTATTTTACATAAAAAATATTCTAAGTTGGAAGTCAAGACGAAAATGTCCTTACCTAAGAAATAGAGTTCTTTAAATGCCTGAAGAGTTAAGGTTCCATCTGTAAAATTCAGCAAATATTCATTTCTAGCATCAATTGTATAACTTGGTGTTTTGTCATTGATCTCTATCTTATCGTTTTCAATTGAGTTCACAAGGTATATGATCATAAGGGGGAGAAATTTCCTTTAGATAGAAAAAAGTATTTTAAATTTTTACAGTGAAATAGAAGGAAAGGCTTTTTGCCCTTTTTGTTGATAAAACCTCATAAAATTTTTGAAAGTTTTGCGAAAGCATTCGGAAAAAAAATGTTTTTTCAAATAAATTCTTTTCACAAATTATTTTATTGTATATGTCAAAAATTTATCAAAAATATCTTAATCGGTCAAATTACAAAAATCTACTCAAGAAACTTAAAGCAGCATAAAACATCTCTCCTACCTTTACCTTTTAAAAAAAAAGTTTTGAAATTTGTGATTTTAACCCCTAATGAAGGAATACTTAATGTTTATTTACTATGGCTGTTTTCATTCAGCTATTCTTGCCCTATTCACGTACAAAGAAGCCTCCAATTCTCTTACTTTCTACAACATCCTCACGAAAACGACCGAAAATAATTTTCTACATCTTCTTCACGTATCTGCAATTCTTTTTTTTATATACTCATTTACTTGTTTTATCGTATTTAAAATATTTGGCACTCTGAGAATACAAGAAATTAGTGTCGTAAATGATAATATTTTCTTGTTCCTTACGGATGTGCTTCTAGTATTGTCTGTATTTAGCAAAGATATAAAATTTCGAAATTCAATTATTTTTTTCATAATTGTGTGCACAAAATCAATGGTATGGATTACAAGTAGCAGGATGGAGCACATTACAAACGTATCTATGATTTATCTATCTTATGGTTTGCTAGTATTTTCCTCCTTTATGGCCGTAATATTTTGTTTTTTAAGCACTTACAAGATAAGCATTCTATTTTTGTTTGCTTTTGAATTTTCACTACTTGCGCTAAGCTGCATTAGGAACATTTGCTTGATGAAGATAAGTTTGGCTGAGAACGATGACAATAGATCTTTGCATACATTTTATATCGACATCATATATTTAACACACATGCTGATCTTCTATGTAATTTTTATTTTTATAACCTCAATTAAATTTAAGATACCACTTCACGTTTTTAGATCATCGGTTAACATCCTCGAAAAGCTTACAAGTAAAATTAAAGCCTACAGATCATATATTAAACTTTGTAAAGATTTAGACAAGTGTAAGGAGGGAAGAGGTGATCCTACATGTCCTATATGTAGAGAGGATATGGATATAGGTAAAAAGCTGAAGTGTAATCATGTGTTCCATCTAGAGTGCCTAAAAAAGTGGTGTGAGAGGCAGCAGTTCTGTCCTATATGTAAGGTTGATCTGATGTTTAATCTAAACAAGAAGTAATTTACACTGATGATGATGTTATTTCTGCTGTACCTGTTACCATTGATGAATAAATGTTTCTATATAACATATTTTTTATGTTTAAAGTGGTTGCTTAAAAAATATTTTCGGTAAAAGGGTATGCTAGCTGCAATAAAAAGTATTTACAGGTATTTTAAAAAACCTACGGGTTTTCTGCCCATAATGAACCATGTGGAAGCTGTAAAGATACTTGAACTAAGAAGCAGAGGAGATCTCTACAAAAGATATAAGCATCTTATTAAAATTAATCACCCAGATGTAGAAGGATCTCCGTATTTAGCTAGTAAAATCAACGAAGCAAAGGCTTTTTTAGAAAGTAACCGATGAACCCAACTTTTCGAAGATTCAAACACCAATTATTTTTTTCTTTTCTTAATGACAATTTAACCAAAATCATAGTCTATGTCCCATTACTACTCAGTAGATGAATTCCTGATATTTCTATTTGAATATTTTGTCTTTGTGTGCATACAAGTGAATTAGGAACTTTACAAACCCTACGATTACGATAACTAGAATAATATGCATCTTCATTGATTGTGCATTTTATCCTGTTTTAAATAACTTTGAGAACCAATCAACTTTCTTAAGTATTGTTTCGTACCTGATAAAAAAATCATTTTACCATACTTCTATTATAGAGCATCCTTAGAAGTTCTTTATAAAAGAGAGCAAATTTACTATGTACATTCAAAAACGTTTAATTTTTTTTTATTTTTATCCTTATGTCATGTATCTTCTGTAATCTTGCAAATAACAAAAAAAACATCATCTATGAAACTCAGCATACTTTTGCAATATTAGATAGGTTTCCCACAAGTAAAGGTCATATTCTAGTTATACCCAAAGCACATAGTGAATATCTACATCTTTGTAAAGATGAAGATATTTCTGATACACTTCTTGTTATAAAATATATAGTTACAAGGCTGGGTTACAAGAAATATAACATTTTGCAGAACAAGGTTCATATTCAGGAAGTTTTGCACGTGCACTTCCATATAATTCCATACGTCGATAGTTATCATTGTCTAAAAGTTAATTGGTCTAAATCAACACCTAACGATGAGGAATATCAAAACGAAATTGAGATTTTTAAAAATAAACTGGCTAATTAAAATCTAAATATTTTTCATAATGATTAAGATGTTTTTTCTTTTTGATATCTTAAGGAGGGTAGTTTTTACAAAGAATCTTAAAGAAAAAGTTCTAAAACTAGGTCTTTAATTAGTTCGTTGTTGTGGTATGACTTTCCACATAATTTTTTATTGTTTTAAAAATTTTTATTTTAACCCCAAAAGAAGAAGAAGAATGCAAAGGGGAACTATGACTAATAAATCTTTTAATTCAGTTTCCACCTGTAAAAGCATTTTAGGGGAGTACCTCAAGGGAGGCTCGTCAGATGTATTAAGAAAATTTAAATATAAAAACATAAATTGTGAGCTTTTACAATTTTTAAAAATAAAATTATTATTCTTGTATTTTTTAAAGTTAACAAATAAATTTTTCCTGGAAGATATGAATTACTTTTTTTATATGTAAGTCCAATATTTTAATTACAAGTAATTTTTCAAACTATTTTATACGTTAAAATATTCTAAAAAATGGCTATAGGTTCGAAAAGTTGGTTCAAAGCCGTCATACAGGACGGAGGTAAGAATGACCCTGATAAGAGAAAAAAAGAACAAATAGAATGATAATTTATTTTGAATAAAAATTCGGTGATGGTTGCTTTTGGGTCCTATTTTTTTAAAAAAATTCAACCCCTAAAATGAAATTAGCTGAACTTTTTAGACAGACTGAAACCGAGCAAGATACTTACTACCTCATCGTGTCTCTAAATCTTATTAACATGAGCCCCAAAATTGTGTGAGTGTGGTAAGTTGATGCATATTGAAAAGGGTAAGATAAGACATGGAATCGATGGCCGTTGGAGATTGCTATGTTAAGAACTGCCGAAAAACAAAGTCTTTCTTCGAAAATACGATGTTCAATAACTCTCATGTTTCCATATCAACTACATTAAGAATTATTTACATGTATTGTATGAGAGTACGCACGAGTTTCATTGTTGAAGAATTAGACGTAAGTAGGCATTCTGTATACGGTGTAATAGATCATCTTTTAAAAAAAGTTGACAGTAGATATTACAATGATACATTTAACAAATTAGGTCCTGATGAAACCATTGTTGAAGTCGATGAGACCCATATATGCACAAGGAGAGACGGGAGAGATCGAATTTTGGCTGGGGAAAAAGTATGGATAATAGGTGCTATCTGCAGACGTACAAAAAGAATCGCATTAAAAGTTACGCAAAGAAGGCTTAGTAGCGATTGTATTTCTTTTATTAAAGATTTTGTAAGTCTAGGAACTCATATTGTCACAGATTGCTGTAGGGGATATTTAAAATTGGGTAATTATGGTTACATTCATAATACTATTAATCATAAATTACACTTTGTGGATCCTGATAATCCTTTAAATAAACTCATACAATAGAAAGACTTTGGAAGGATTTTAAAAGTACGTGTGTCAATACCAATGATTTTTCTTCTATCGTAAAAGCTGCAAACAGATATGTTTTTACTAAAAATATGGGATTAGTCAACGTTTCTGCAAAGTTATACATATTTATCATTAAATACTTAGTTTTTTTTTTCAAAAAATAGGGCCCCAAAAGCTACCAGTTACCACAAAAAATTCTGTACTTTAAACTATCATGCTTATGAACATAAGAAAAACTACA
>PQWD01006379.1:56679-108340 GCA_019425675.1 Leucinodes orbonalis | reverse complement strand
TACATTGCCATCATCGAAACAAAAGTGCTAAACTCTTGTTTCACAGGACAATATCTGGCACTGCGATGGTACTATCTAGACGACTTAGTATCGTGTCTACTAACTAGTAACCTATAATGTGCCAATAGTCAATAATTAAAATTGATTTTAATTTAAGTAAGTGAATTGGTGATCTTATCAGTCAGTAATACTATGAATATAAAATTGGGCATGTCAGTCAAGCAACATCTGAATTATGTAACATTGTTTAGTAAGAATATTTGCTGATAGGCTTAGATAAACAATTTATTGTTTATGTAGTTCATATTTGACCTTTAGTGATAACTTTTGAGTATCACAGTTAATTTGGTAATTTAAAGGGACTAGATAATTCCAAATTTAATATATATCATCTAAATCAGTCCTGTACATATTGTAGAATAGTTTTAACACCATGTGTAAATTAGGTTATATTAATGCCTCAAGTTATATAATAAAGTGTGAACTTACCAGAATAATATGCCTTTCTTTGGAAAATCCTTAAAGCTTTTGAATGCTTTTTTTTAATTCAATTTTTCTTGATATCAAGATCCATTGTAAAAGTTGGGAAAGTTTTCTTTTTGATACTATCAAATATTTTAAATTAAGATGATTTTATTTAGATGTAGTTAAGTGATAGTTTCAAAGTTCCAAACAATATCGCCTGAAAACTAAACTATTTTAAAATAATAAGAACAAATAAAATTCGTAACAAACGAAAATAAAGCACGGTCTGGATGGCCCGTGGTTTTGACACTGTCATTTTTTTTTATTCATTATCAAATATAATGAATAAAAAAAAATGACTAGGCTAAGGCCTTAGACTACACTGCCTCAACATTAGTATTTTTTTATATAATTGATAATGAAATGAGCCATCAATGTATAATAGATTAATTCCCTCCCTCCCCATAAGTATCACTTAAGATGTGGGACTTTACTGAAACCTTAAGCAGACTTCTTAGTAAGGAGACCGTTGTAGGAAATCAGGATGAATCATTTGATAGATATCATGAAATTTATTTTAAGCGATATCTCCGGCGCTGGGTGGTATGTGTGAAACGACATCATCAGCGGGAACCACTTAAACTGAAGTGTTTATGGAACAACGAGCGCGCCGAATATACGACCGAGTCGAAAACTCCGAAATTGCCCGCAACATATTCGACTGGGCCCCTCCTGCCAATCACTCATCATGAATCCAAAAGACCGACTACGTGTGTCAAAACGGAAATATCAGTCACCAATAGTGCCAACTCCCAGATCCCAGAGCGAACGACATAATATAGGTTTTACAGTGCCAGTATGCACCACTCAGTTGCTGGGCCCACCCGATGGGATTCCCCGGTGGGTTAGACCGCGCTGTGGATGGCCCTGCGTTTCATCATTACCGATTTCGACCCATCAGCAATAAGCCGAAACTTGTTGAGAAGAAATACGGGGAAGGAGTTTTCAATCCTTACGGGATCCTGGAGAAGAAAAAACAAAAATATACTATTTTAATACTGTCAGTTATTATATTTCATATTTCTAATAATATGCATGATTATGGAAATAAATTGGTATCTTAACTGGAACTCTAACTGGACAGTGTGGAGAACAACATAAAATATTATCTGGGGGACGGCAGTGCCCCGCCAAGTCGAGCGCGAAGCAAACACTGCCGTACCATCCTTTACAGGATCCATTTGAGAACCTTTGGATAATACCAGAGCACTGAAATTTTCGTCATCTAGTAAGATTAACAAATACTTTAAACCCAAATTTCAAGTCTGTAGGATTTAGTTCCGATGTTAAGCGAAAGGAAAGTTTTACATTTTCGACAGATAGACACTCATCACTCTCTCTCTTCACTATGCAGTCCACTGCCGGACATAGGTCTCCCATTTTGCACCAGACTCCCGGTCTCCGCCTTAGTGACTCACTCACTCATGATCATCAAAATAGAATAGTACTTCCCTAACTCAGAGATCTGAATTCAAGTACAGGTTGGGGGTAAATGGCTTCATAAAGGGAAAACTATATTGGATAATCGAATCTGAAGTACCTGTGACCTGCTTAGATAACAAAAGAGCCAGCCAAACTATAAGAGATCGACATATCGCCTTTAAACAATATATATTCACATGGTGGGCCGCTTCATCCGATGTCAAAAATCGGGGCTCGTTTGTGACCCACCAAGTCGAGCGCCTAGACCAAAACAGACATATTCATGCACACAATATTAGTAGGTACTGCCCGGGGATCGAACCAGGAACCTTGGATGTAGTCGACGTCTTAACCATTACACCAATGGGTCGTCCAATATTCCTTTCAGGTTTCTACAAAAGAAGTGAAATCCCACCAAAAACATTCTGTAAAAAATCTAGCGAAGTCTCGATGGAGCTGCATGATATTTCTAAAATGTTATGAATAGACAAGACGTGCAAGTCTAAGGTTCCTTACTGCGATTACTTTATTGTTATGGTTAATGTTGTGTGACTTGGCGTTTAACATTCTTTATACGTTGTAGCTTTATCAAGCTACAATCGAGGTTATTGAATCACCGTGTTCCAAGTGGCAAATTTGTATCGTCAATGGATAGCGGTTCTGGCAGACAGAATAGTGTAATGGTGTATGGAGCACTAGTTTTGTATCCTTGTATACTCTTCAACGGCCAAGTCACAACATCAACCATAATAATAAAGTAATCGCAGTAAGGAACTTAGACTTAGTGCGTCTTGTTTGATTGATTACTTTTAGAGATAATCAAGCAGCTCCATCGAGACTTGGCTACATTTTTTACAGAATGTTTTTGGTGTCAAGGGTTCCGGTTTTAATCCTTGGGCTGAACAAACATATAAGTGCATGAACATTATCTGTTTGTATTTCATAGTTTAAAGTAAACTAATATTTACAACAAAAAAAATTGTCACCAGAAAAACCGAACCAAAATTTATTAATTTCCAGGATAATTATAATTTTGTAAGATTCTACTCTCGAGATACGTTGTTGCATGTAGCATGATGCTTTGATGGCGGTGTGTGAATGCCAGTGGAAAATTATTTATTTACGTGACGGCAGTATGTGTATGTGATAGCCTATTCAATCGAACGAATCAATAAATTGTCAATCTGTCATCGGTTGGAAATTACCGGCTGTTTTGTTTGTTTACTGTTTACGTCTGTTCTTAGATCAAAGAGTATATAAAATTTTAGTTAATTATTAATCACTTATCTATTTAATCTTTATCCTAAGCAAATTATGAAAATATTTTTTTTAAGTAGAATATGTTTGCTGAGAAAGCGCCCTAAGTAATTGTTTTTGAAACTTGTGAATTTTCCCGCGTGCAAATTTCTCTACATTGTTAACCAAAACAATGCTATCACCTGTGGACTTAGACAATTTGATTGCTGGTGAAGACTCGAACTCGAGAAGAGAAAGCTTTCTTGGGTACCACTGCCAGAAAAAAGTAAAGTGAGTAACTTTTAAACCATTTTTAAGCCGGTTGAAACTTGTTGATTCGAAGAGCGCGGAGCGGACTATCGATTTTGTCGCAGTCGGTTTTGTCGTATCGATTCTACTGCACGCAAGCTTGCGTTTGATGAATAGAACATTCGCTTGTTTATAATAGTATTTTAATTCACCGTTTTGTTTAAACATTTATGTGTTTACGTGAACAATTAGCGTAATCGTTTTGTGCTCTAAATGTGTTGATTGGTGGTCTTTCGATTCATTAAAACATCTCGCTAAAAGTTTTATCAAGTAAGTCTTCAACTTTTGTCATGACTTTTTTTCGTATTTAAATTTACCATAGTTATACTACTGCAAAACTATTGATATATTAAATAACAATTGAATAAATTATAAAAAAAAATCTGTATTTGTATGAGAAATATTTTCTAAATTACAGGCATAAATTTATTTAAGATATTAACAATTTTAAATTTTACTTAAATATATTACACCCTAAACACTCAAAATAAACAATTAAAGTAAGAAATATAATTAAAAGAAATCCCTTCGAAGGATTCAAATACTGGCAGCGTGAACCCTAAAGTACTATGTGCTATAATGCCATGTCATGGTTTTATATGTCAAGTGGTGGTGGCAGATTAGAATACAATTCATTTCAAAAGAAAGCAAGAAAAAAATCTTAATTGAAATAAATCTGTTACAGATAGTTTTGAATCGTCATTTTCATTGTCATCATTTAAGTACTTCAATATAATTTATTTTTATTTCTATTGCAACTTTAGCGTTTCAAAAGTGCATTGATTTGTATTTATCTTTTGTTACTTAAAAGTTGTCCTAGTTCAGTCAACCAGACTAACAACCAGACTCTAGCCCCATAACTGAAATAAGTTATGTCTGATTGCCAGGATCTTGGACTAAAAGTTAATACAAGTAACCTTTCTTTAGAATAAATCTTTTCAATATAATAAGAAAAGAGATTCTAGAAAAGCTTAAAAGTTCCTGATACTGTTGCATAAATAATATCTACAATCAGGTGGGCTGTACTTATTATTACAGACACATAAGACGTTAAATGCCACAGGTATTGATTTCACATTTGAAGAACATTGTTTCAATTCATACAATTTCTTGTGTGTGTGCTTGATTAGTTTATGTAAGCTATAGTATGTAATTTATGAGGTTGCTCTTTTCACTCTAAAATAACAATCCCTCTTGTGACAAATCTCAAAATCAAAATTGTGTAAAGTCATATTATTATATTCATGCAAGAGATAACACCAATTGTCTTGATGAAATACAAACATATGTCTTGCATCAATAAAATTTACCAAATCTCACCCGCTCATTCTGGCTTTACCTTAATCTAATTTAATATAGGAAATTAATATCTTAACGGCGATTGTAATAAATATTAATTGGTATAGGTTTTGGACGCGCTGGTCAGAGAGATTGTGAAATAGCGGGTAAATTGGGTTCAGAGGGCCCATAAAGAAACGTGGCAGTCTCTGGAAGACGCCTTTACTTCGAAAGAGGGTTCGGTGTAAACTGTTCTGTAAAACTACCTAATAATGTTTGTAATCACAGAAATAAAGGCTTTTTATTTATTTACTTCAAATTAGTCGTACACTTATTCTATAGGAGTCCACAAATGTACGTACATAGTGTTATTTACGAACGATGTTTTTGCGACCCTCCATTTAATTCAGTTCTTTTCGCGATACTGGCACGTACAGATCACTTTTCTCCCCAAACATATGCTTTACCAGGGTTACCCAGCCCCTTATGCAACGTCCACAGCTGAGGTTCATGTCTCACTCTGGGGTGCTCAACAAACCCGACATCTGAGGTCCTTCTCTCGCATGCGGGGGCCATCATCGCGATTCCCCGCAGGTTAGCTTAGTCCCTATTCGCGTAACCGGCGGGTCCGGGCCGCTTCTCTCCCCAAACATATAACTGGGTACCTAGCCCTCCCCGCAACGCCCTAATCTCTGAGGCTCGTTGTGTAAAGTTTAAAGCTTCGAGCCATCTTCCCTCCCAATTGCCCGGTAAGCTGTAAAGCCATCTGCGGCCAAAGCATAGTCAGTTCAAAAAAAATCTGAGTTGCGCTTAGGCTCGTTTATATCATTTTCAGACTAAGAGCCTTCTGCCAGTGATACTCTGAAGATTCTGAGGCGTACAGCGAATAGTCCACCCCAATTGAAGAACTTTAAATTCAGGGGAAAAAGGGCTTAGTGCAGCAGTCACTCAGGCAGGCTAGAGGATCTGTTTAAAGTAGTAGAAGCCATATGAGTAGTTCCCAAGTGACCTTTAACACTAAAGTCATTAGGGCAGGTTTATTCACTGAGTGTGATGAACTGATGACGTATATCCAGTATATATATATATGTATAGTCCAGTCCAGTACATATATATATTATATATACTATATATATATATAAATATTATAATATATATAATATATATATATATATATATATATATATAATTATGAATATATATATTTATTTTAGTTTTTTTGCGAGTGTTAGTTTTTTTTTCTTTTCCCTTCTTTTCTCGCCGCACCATTTTGTCTTTCTCTGCATATCCAAAGGTTAGCTGGTAGAGAATGCCACATGGCACTAAGTTCGCCTTTGTAAAGATTAAATAAATCCAGTACATCGTTTTAACTTTCGGAGACCAACAACTTAAGAGGACTCAGAGCTAACTCTGCCTTTCCAGGGAACGTGAAGTTCACCAAAGAAATTAGTACCAAAATTATAAATCCCAAATTAACAGGGAGCTATAACCATGACGGATACTTATAAACCCATTAGGCAAACACGTTTAACGCACTTTCGTTATCGCCTATCTGGATCGGCCGACCCACATTTAAGTTAATTTCATGGAAGCCTTGAAAGCTTATCGGCGGGCTACTTGATGAAGTATGTGGCTTGTTTATAAGCAATGTGAAGCTGAAACTGGCAGAATAATTCCAGCAGAGAAAACGCTGGCCAGGGCTCTAAAATGACTTGATCCCAGAAAGAGACTCGTAAGACTAAAAATTCAATGTTATTTAATCTGTGATATAAGTATTAACGTATAAATAGGCATTGATTTCAAAAATACAGATAATGGTGTAAGTTATAATCGTCGGTTGAATTTCCCCTATTGCGTCAAAGACGAAGTTTCCTACTTTATTGTCAAGGCCAAGGTCTTTGAGTTTTGGCATGTTTAGTCCATTAAATATAACTATGTTAGCTAGGGTTTGTCTACGGTTTCGTTCGTTAGATTTACTTTCCTAAGTAAATAAATAAATCTATTTAATTTTTGAGATGTATACATATATGCAACTGCGGTCTGCGGCCGATTTGGTCTCAGAAAAATCAACTGTTCGAACCGGTGATAAGAGTGCCTCCTCTCGTTTTTAACTTCTTTTTTAATATACGATTCAAAAGTGTTTTGTAAAGTCTTAATTAACGAATGGATTAGAATTTGATTAGGGTTCGGTTGAGTTAGGTCGTGTGTATTCCGCAGCTTGGCTCTACAGAAAGAGATCTGATATCTTTTTCACAGCTTAAACCTTGTGGTCGTCTTGGAAATATTTTACATATTTTTAGTGGTTTCCATTTATTTGACGTTTTTAAATTTTGCGCACTAACCAGTGCATAAAAGGCAGGCGTCATTTTGGCTTCATTTGATCTTTGACTTTTACTATACTACCCTCGGTTTTTGAAGCGTAGCCAATATTTAACGGCACGTAATGTTGAAGTGAACCAAGAAAATTGGCTATAAAACTCAAACTTCCACAGTACTTACAAGTCGTAATACGATTTTGGAATAAACATTTGCGTGATTTTTGCACAGTTATTTGTTTATTATTACAATCACGTTTACGAGACATGTTATTTTTAAAATACATAGTTGCAAGCGCTTAAGTTAGTCACCATCAGCTTATAAAGGCGCACTACATGGCATAGGCCTTCCCGAACAGCATAGCTATGGGTGGAATTGGGCTGTAGTCCACCACCAATCGGTGAGTGTTGTGTTGCGGACTACCATCCTGAAACTATAGCCTTGACCAACCGGGTTATCGTGCCCTCCGGAGCACGAAATCATCTTTCTGTTCGGACAATCATGTGATTCATCCTGCAATGTCCGAATCAAATTGGGAAAAATAGCACGAAGTAACTTTCACTATGCTGGCTCTCCGCGGGATACGAATCTACGACCCCTGCGAGCCTGCGATCTAAGTCCAACGCTCAGATCAGACTTAATATCGGAGTCTAGTGTTGCCACTTTAGTTTTAGGAATGGGGCTTTTAATGAAGTTAAAATGGCTAGATGGAGCTTCTATAACCGATAAAACACGCTAAAACAATCAAAAAGCGTCTAAAATAGCAAAAAGTAGTTGTTAGCATGGCGAAAACTTCATACTTAAGATTATTATTAAATAGTTTAAAAAGTTTTATACTGAACAGTGCTAGAGTTTGTCCCAAAAGAGCAGGGGGCAACACTGACAGAGTCACTAATGGAAGCTTTGTACATGTTAATGTATAAAGCACGGCACTATTGCTCCAATCATTTATGCTAGAACATTGACCCAAAGGGTACCAATCTACTTTCGATCTTGATTCCAGCACACTTCACAGAACACGATAAATACTTAATAACAGTTCTTGAGGTGAATTGTGGGGTTTTGAGTACTGGCAAGTGTAACGTTGTTTTTTATGTTATAAATCGATCGTGACGGTCAGTTCGTTCACCTGATGGTAAGTGACACGCCTGACCATGACAGATACGTCGAAGGAAATGAAATGTTATTGGTAGTCATTATTCTCCTTTAATACTACCCTGCGCCCGTCACCCGAGACGACAGATGTTTGGTCTCATACTCCGTAACTTTACTAGCTCCAGTGCCCTAATCCTGAGACGCAAAAATGCTAAAAACTCACATTTTATGGGACGATATCTGCCACTGTTTTGGCACCTGCTTAGACGACTCAATACCGAGTCTACCACCTAGTAAACACTTGGACAAAATAAGTTATGCTCACGAACTAATTAATTGAGACAAACGGAAGATACAGGTACCTTTGACACTACTTAAAGTATCTTTGCTCACTTTCAGGTTTGAAGATGTCCAACCACCAAATAAGTCAGTCTTGGAGCAAAACTCAAAGCGTTCCGTGAAATTCTCACCCAGAAGAGAGCTGCGCGACGATCATGTACCTAGGGCAGAGAAGAAGGAAGAGAGTGACGCCACACAAGAGCACGAGGTGATACCGGCGGATTTGGAGAGATATATAAGGGTATGTATTTGTTCTCTTTAACCTGTTGCAGTACCCTGCTGGACATAGGTCTCCCTTTTGCATCATATATCCCGGTACTCCGCTTCCCTCATTCAGCCCCACCAGCAACCATTCGTAAGTCGTCGGTCCGTCGGCTCGGGCGTCCTACGCTACGCTGACCAAGACGCGGTCTCCAATCCAGAACTCTTCTGCTCCAACGGTACCACATCAAAGCATCTACCTGTATGCCAATTTTCAGCCCGATCCGTCCAGTGGTTTGGGCTGTGCGTTAACAGATCACTATGTAGATCGCCAAGTCGAGCGCGAAGCAAACACTGCCGTGGCACCTCTTTATCTTGATTTTATTACTCTTTAGAGATATTCAAGCAGAAGCAGCTCCATCGAGACTTGGCTAGTTTTTTACAGGATGTTTTTGGTGGGATCATGTTGACAGATCATTATATATTTTTATTTAATTAATAAATTGGCACTCACTTAAAACTGTAAAAGATGATTTGATCATTGCCAATGTCAAACCAACTAAGAAGGAATAAACTCTCGGTTATATGCGCCCACGCATTTAGATTTATGAAGATAGCGTCTTTATTAAAAATAATGTTCTTAAGGTTACGGGATTTTATCCTGTAAGGATAGACTATTGTGTGGGGTAACCAAGCAAATAAAAGCTAATGATAGTAATTATTACAATAAAAGTTTTTTATACTACTATTTATGGATTTCAATTGGATGTTGACTGGATTCAAGATTGGCCAAGTGCGAGTCGGACTCGCCCATGGAGGGTACCGCAGCATCAAGTAACATAAAATAAAATAATTTTGATTCACTTATGCTAGGTGCCTACTACAGCTTTATTATGAGAAAATAGTGGTTCACCGTTCATACATACCCTAAAAAAACTAACGACCATATCTCGTTTCAGTGTAATGTACATCACAGTTTTTATTTATTGAATCAACCTTAAATTAGTTTAGAAATTAAGGGCACACTTCTTTTAACTTTGGCTACGGCAACCTAAAAATAAATCTCAAAGGTCGTTTTGGCAATTATTACATCTCAATATCTTAAACTACCGTAATGATCCTTCATTTTTTGAATAACAAAATAGATATTTCAATTGTGTCATTTTAACACTGTGACATCATCATTTACTAGGTGGTAGACTCGATACTGAGTCGTCTAGGTAATACCACCACCACCAGATATCATCCCGTGAAACAGGAGTGTTATGCACTTTTGTGTTTCGGGATGAGGCCACTGTAGCTAGTGAAATTACCGGGTATAAGATTTATATACCGTATACCGTTCTGTACACTTATAACCTAAAAAAAATCATAGTGATGATGTCATTATCTTTTTTGCCATCCGTACAAAGCTCCGTTCGGGCAGGCGTAGTGTGAGTCAATTTTAATGTTTTGATATTCAGAGCCGTCTCGGTGGCACGCATCGACATATGAATTATAACAATGTCTTTTGCGATTAATATCAAATCATTCACACATAAAACCCATCTGATAATGATTACTATATTAGAGGAATACGCGAAAACCTTTTTATGTTAGAAAGTTTCGGTACAGGAAGTCAGGACGCTCACCTGATGGTAAGTGAACGCTTGACCATGACAGAGCGGCTTTGAAGAGGCAACAACTGATAGACAGTTATTATTCTCCATCAATGCCGCACTGCGCCCGTCACCGGAGACAACAGATGTCAGGTCTTCTATACCAGGTAAATTTACTAGCTACAGTGCCCTCATCCCTAAACTCAAAAGTGCATAGCACTCATATTTCACGGACGATATCTGGCGCAACGGTGTACCTACCTAGAAAAGTCAGTACCGATTTATAGATTTTTGACTATTTGAATAGTGAATAATGATTAGTCTAACTATAAGCTCGTCTGATATCTACGAGATTTGCGATTCATGGTTGAGACGTTGGCTACTACACCAAGGTTTCCTGGCTTAATCCTTTGTGTGCATGATTATGTCTGTTTGTATTGGTCTAAGTATTTCTATGTATAAAATTAATTTATTTACAAGAAAAGTAAAGAAGTATGTTAATCCGTAGTTTATATAACAGGTTTGATGCTTAGTTTGGGGCTAGATGGCGCTGTGTGAATGTCAGTGGATATTTATTTATAATTTCATTCAAATCATTTATGAGCGTCGGTGGCTCAATGGTGTGGACTGTTGCCCTCCTGCCGGCAGGGCTGAGGTTCAAATCCGGTCGCGTACCAATGTGTTTTCGAATATTCGAAAACATATGTACGTTATCCGACGCTCTTACGGTAAAGTAAAACATCGTGACGAAACCTGCGCACGCCTGCGAAGAGATTCAAAGGTTAAGTGTGAAGTCGTCTAACCCGCACTGGGCCCGCGTGGACGACTAAGGCCTATACACCCGCGTACGCGTAGGCTCGTGCCCCTCGGTGGGGACGTTTAATGAGCTGATGATGATAAACATTTGTGTCCATGAAAATGTCTGTTTGTTTTGGTCTGGGTGTGATACATAGGTATCATCATCATTACAACCTAGAGCGTTCAGCACGAAGGCCTCCCCTAATGATTTCCACGCGGACCGATCCCTTGCAGTTGACATCCATCTGCTACCCGCCTCCATCCATCTTAAACAGGTCATCAGTCCATCTGGTTGGGGGTCAGCCTACGCTTCGTTTTCCTTTACGCGGACGCCACTCGAGAACCTTACCGCCCTATTGGCCATCGGTTCTACGCGCTATGTGCTCTGCCCACTTCAACTTGCTTATCCTGTGTCGGTCACTCTAGTTCTCTTACGGATATCCGTGTTCTGGATCTTATCGCGTAGGGAAACACCTAACGTAGCCCTCTTTATAGCACGTTGAGCAAGCTTGAGCCTGTATCAAAAAAATAAAAAATATATAGAAGTGTAAATCCGTATTACAGCCTTAATGCTTAGTTTATGTCTAGTTTCTAGATGGCGCTGTGTGAATGTCAGTGGATTTTATTACTTGAAATAAAAAGGTACACCTTTTTTGCCATCAGTACAGTTGAAGCGCGTAGGTGTCAATTCGCTAATGTTTTGATATTCAGAGCAGTCTCGGGTGGCGACGCATCGACTTGTTATGAGATTATAACAATGTCTTTTGCGATAAATATTAACGATTAACGACAAAACCTATTTGTTATTTCAATACTGAAATAATAAGAGGTTATCGATAGTTTGTTAATTGTGTTTATAAGTGTGTTTCAATTTTAACACCGTAAAAGAGTAATTGTTTGACTATTTTATATAGTTTGGTGATATTTAACAGTATATTTGAATTCCTAATAAAAACTCTGTGTAAGTGTGATCTTGCGAAGTGATCGGGATTATTTTCACGACTAACAATGTAGGTAAACTTTTTTTTTTAATAATTTTTGAATAAGTTATATTAGCATAACTTTTTGAAAAGGCTTACGTTATTATTCAGCCTGAGAGCCATTTGTCTTGCAACTTGCCCGGTTAAGCTATTAAGGCTGTCTGTTAGACATATATAGTATAGAAAAGTTAATTCGAAAATATAAAATTATTTTTAGAGCCGTTTTGATTTATTTTGGTTGTCCAACCGACCTGTGGGTAAGTGGCAACTGATCGATAATACATGAGTAATACCGAAATGTTGACCACAGTCCATGACCAGTGAAGGGGGGTTACCGCCATCTCTTAAAACAGTGTTACAATAATATTACTTCGTCTTTTCTGGTACAAAAATGCTGACGTATCATTATAACAATACTGTTAAAAGAGATTGTGGTACCTACTAACTTGTGACGTATATCATTGGATTAATTACTAATGCCTGTCTCACTTTTCAGCCTAGAATAAACCAAAAAACACTACGACTAATAAATAATGTATGTATGTATGGTCTTAGACGTACAATTATCCAGTGCATCACCGTAAGCCAATATGATATGAATAGTTAAACACATCAATTACTCCGGTTTCTCCTTCATACGTGTGTTGTGCAATTAAATAGTATTTACGTTATCTACGATTACCGTTGTGTTGCAGATAAAATATTGTTTACTAGCTCTTTCCCGCGGTATTACCCGCGTAACAAAAGCGAACACCCCGCGCGACGTAAGTTGCTCGCCACGCCTTATAACATTGGTTTTTTTTTCAAATACAATTGATTTTTCTAAAAAAGAAAGCCGCCTATGTTTTTCCTTATTATAGCAGATATTAAACTTCCAAATAAGTCCCGTTGAAATCAGTCCAGCCTTTCAGAGATTACCCGGAACAAGACTACTAGGTGGTAGACTCGATACTGAGTCGTCTAGGTAGGTACCACCGCAGTGCCAGATATCATCCCGTGAAACAGGAGTGTTATGCACTTTTGTGTTTCGGGATGAGGGCACTGTAGCTAGTGAAATTACCGGGTATAAGAGACCTACCATCTGTTGTCTCGGGTGACGGGCGCAGTGCGGCGTTGACGGAGAATAATAACTGTCTTTCAGTTGTTGGTCTCCTTTAATGCCGCTCTGTCATGGTCTGGCGTATCACTTACCATCAGGTGAACGTCCAGACCGTCCTGTACACTTATAACATAAAAAAAAACAGACAAGAGACACAAAGTTTAAATGTGCCATAGATCTATCACAACATAGTGTAAAACAGTATATATATATATTCGGTTTACTCATATATATATATTTCGGTTTAAAGAAATTTATTTGTCATACAAACTTAAATATGTAGTTTATTTACAATGAGATATTAATGTCACATTAATTTAAGTTCATGCTCTAGTTTTGAGGTCTTAAATTTACAGTTTATGGACATGTTTGAGCTTGAGCTTATATTCATTTATGCTGTCACAATCTTTAATATCGCATGGTAGTGCATTATACTGACGTATGCTTGAATCTTTTAAACTACGTAACTGAATTTGATGCGGGTGTTTTTAATACATGGATTGATTGAAGAGGAAGGTTTATATGTATAATAGCATTGAAATTAAATCTTTTTATTTCTGAGAATGTGGTTTACAGGATTTTCGTCAATTATGAGATCAGCACAATCTGCCATTTGTGGCGTAGAAATCTTAGTTATAGCGTTTAACATGCAACACTTATAATATATTTTTTATAATAATCCCGTCGCTAATATAAGACTATACATTCCTCATTACTTACAATCATAAATTAAATAAAGCATAATATTATTAAAAATAAATTGACAATAAAATTACATCTCTCTTAGTCGTCAGGAATTGCAAAAAAATCATTAATTGAATAAAAACAGTTACTAATAAGCAATTTTTTTAGATTTATTTAAAGTTACAAAATGTCATATCTCTCAGAGTTTTTGGCAGCTTATTATATATTTTAATAGCATTGCAGTATACATTATTGGCACATAATTTTATCCTGGTAAGTGGCAAATATAATTTACTTTTATCCCTTCTTTCTCTGTTACCACCAAGTACATCACTTATGCTTGAATCTTTTAAACTACGTAACTGAATTTGATGGGGTGTTATTATGGGTATAGATATTATAGGTATAGATGGATTGAGAGAGAAGGTTTATATGTATAATAGCATTAATTAAATAGTGGAGAAATACTGTTATGTTTGAGGTTTGCGGCGGCACCGGCCCGTCCGTGCCTAATCAGCATTGCACCCAGTGACGTGCACTCCATATGCAAATAAGCAGTGCATACCCTGTGCGTCCAGACAACCCGGAAAATCGACAACGTATTAAATGATTCCCACTTATTCGCCCATTTTCCTCTACAGATTTTAAACCATAGGCGATCTGCTGTCATCAACAGCACTCAATTTGACAAAATTGCAAATTATTTAGTGTTTTTGTAATTAGTGTCACTCACTTTGCATACCTCCAATCCGCACTGGGCCGGCGTGGACGACTTATTACCCTATACGGGTAGGCTCGTGCCCCTCGGTGGGGACGTATGAGTTGATGATGACTTGGCATACCCGCGTAACATTGTGCACGCCACTGATTGCACCTGTGCGAAGCCGGGGGATCGCTAGTATATTCTATAGTATGTACTGATATTATAAAGTTGGTATTTTAATGCGTGCTGCGAAATATTGCGATCACAATGAGTGGGGGCGCGGCAGGGAGTGTCGGTAGGGCTTGGCGAAATGAAAATTAGGTCACCTCTATACAATATTTTTTTGTTATGAACTATACAAATATTAAGGTCTTCAGTGGTTTAGTGATCTGAGTGACCGCTGAATGATCTAGGGGTCGTGGGTTCGATTCCCACGGGTAGACATTTTGGGGATAAATTGTTGCGATTTTCTCGCGTTTCTTTAGAATATTGGAGTTCTATCTATTGTTTGAAACGAAAGATGATTCTTTGCTCCGGAGGGCAAGCCGTGGGTTACAGTCCAATCCCCCCACAGTTATGGTTTGTGGGGAGGCCTATACTGAAGGTAGGTAAAGGCTGTTGATGATGATGACATTAACAAAAAAAAATCTGCTAATATTGACCACAGAGTTTTGATTATCGTGCTTTCGTTTCTTAGCAGGCAGTTTTGAGAATATTTTTATTATAATTTTCTTCCAATTTAATAGTTAACTTAGTTTTCATCATCATCATCAACTCATTAAATGTCCTCACCGAGGGGCACGCGCCTACCCGTATAGGGTGATTAGGCCTTAGTCGTCCACGCGGGCCCAGTGCGGATTAGACGACTTCACACACCTCCTTTCGACTCTCTTCGTAGGCGTGCATGAAGGTTTCCTCACGATGTTTTCCTTCACCGTAAGAGCGTCGGATAACGTACATATATTCCGAAAATTCGAAAACACATTGGTACGTGTCGGGATTTGAACCTCAGCACTCCGGGTAGGAAGGCGACAGTCCACACCATTGAGCCACCGACGCTCCACTTACTTAGTTTTATTATAAAATAATGTTTTTTTAGTTTATATATTATTTAAGTTTTTTTCAAAGTCCCGTCTCTACAAACATGAATGGTTTTTGTACGGGATTTGATAGAAAAATATTGCTACAATTTTTTTATAGGGTAATTATAAATACGAGAAAAGCTCGGTTCGACTCGAGATAATATTTCCGGTCATCAATCATCTAACAACCAACTATCACGTTAGCTACTTGTCTTGTGCTCGTCAATCGAAAGGAATATGTCCGCCATGGAGCCCCCCAACTTTATGTGATGAATTGCAATTTTTTCAAAGATGTGACGTCACCAGGGTGCGGGCCTATCTAGGGCGTTGCGTGACTGCGGCCATTTGCGAAACACGTTAAAAACAACCCGGCCAAATTGTTCGGCAAAAGTCGCATTATAACCTTTGATGACGTTCGAATTAATGCGGTATTAGTCGGTATCATATGGAAACATCTAGAAGTCGGTATCATATGGAAACATCTAGAAGTCGGTATCATATGGAAACATCTAGAAGCGACGTAATGATTGTTTGTTAATACAGGGGTCGCTTTTCTCCCAAAAGTTAAACAAAGTTGCCCATCTAGGGGGGAACCCCTGCAACACTCTACGGCCCGTATTCTAGAACGAGACTCAACGCTAATCTTTACTTAAATTGAGTCAGAAAGGGATGGTACTATTTATCGTTTAGAGCGCTATCCCTTTGTCACTCTACTTAAGTAAAGATCAACGCTTGAGTCTCGTTCTTGACTACGGGCCTAAGTCAAGGTTCGAGTCCCACTCTGGGACGCTTTCTTTTTAAGCAATCGCGCGATTCAGCTTGCAATTTCCTAACCAAAGTAGGAATAATAGCACAGTGACGTTTTCCCCTGGCATTCGAACCCACGACCTCCGGGTCACGTAGCCGAACTACGTGCCCACTAGATCACGGAGGCAATTTAAACCAAATATTAACTTACATATATATAAATAATAATATAATATATAAAAAAAAATAAGCAAACACATTAACTATTCGAACGGAAATAGTCCAAAACTTTACTTTTAAAGGAAGCTTTTGTGCATGCCCATATTGGTAAGTCATTCCAGAGTCGCGTTGCCTGGAGTGTGAACGACCTAGACAAAAATTTGGAACGGTGCAAAGGGGTATGAATACGGAAACTTCTTTGCTAGGGTAACGCATACTTGAATCTATTCGCAGGCGTGGTGGTTTTCTCACGATGTTTTTCTTCACCGTAAGAGCATCGGATAAACGTTCATGTAGGTGAACATTCAACATTGCAAACTTTCGTTTGTTTTCAAGTGACACTTAATTTTGACACCGCCAGATGGGTTTTTCACAGACTAAGTCAAAGCAACCACAGCTGTACAATATATTTATTAATAAATTATTAATTGTGTTTAGCTTTGTGTACTGGTATGCAACAAAAAAATATATTTATATGTACTGTTATATATTATTTATTTATATACAATATTATTGCCTAGATTTTTATTTATTTTTAAGTATAATAATATTCATAAATTATAGTTATTGTATGTATGTATTATACTATATATGTATTTTATGTTGTGAAATGGGTTTTATTAATTGCATAAGCCTGATTCCAGTTTTGGCTCGTCGTCACCAAGGTCCTACCAGAAAATCAGCGCTGCCGTGTGTTGAATCCCAACAATGCAAGGCAGCCAATGCTGAGGCAGAGACCTTTTTGACAGGAAGGATACTGCATATTATTTTATTATATTAACTTGATAGATATTGTACATATTAACTTTCTTTTTTATTTTTTATTATTAACTTTCTTTTTGTTATTTATTATTATTTATTTTTTCTCTTCACCTCATTGTAAATATTTATTCATTGTTTAACTTTTCTACTCACTTTCATATTTTGTCTTTCTTTTTTTTTGTTGTTTTTCTTTAAAATGTGTATGTACAATGTTATATAGTGTCTTCGTCTTGTCAAATAAAGCTTTTTTTCTTTCTTCTATATAAATTCGAAAAAATATTGGTACGTGTCGGGACTTAACCCAATGATGTAAAAAGTATAGATTCGTGATATCCTCACAAAACAATCGAAAACAAATTTCCGAATGCAGTGACAGCACACATATATATATTTCGAATGAGCGCACATTTATCTAAACAAAGAGCCTACAACTTTATTCTCTTTGGCGGTTCGTTGTTAAGGATGGCGTATCTACCTTTATATATACAGAATATCATTGCCTGCAGCCTCCAGAATGGAAGGCAACCACACCAATGAGCCACCGACGCTCAACATTGTAGTTACCTAATATGTAGGTTTTACAACACACCCTATTAGATTTGGAATAGTTCCCAAGACGATTCGCGTGTTCTGTAATAAACCCCAGGCGTCTGTGCTAGTTGCGTGTCTAGCAGACGATGCCAGTCTGACGGTCGAGGTGCGAGCGAACGGTTCTTTGCAAACTTTGAAAAACGAACGTTCTAAATTTGAAAATTTAAAAAAAAGTGTTGGTTATTTGTAACATTAAAACCTTTTAATCGAAAATTTTCAAAATGTGATATTCCAAGAGTTTATTTTTAATGCTGTTTAAAAAGTTTTGATATCAGCCAAATGTCGGATAAGTGTTTAAAATAAGAACATTATAAAATTATAACATAGATGTGGATTTATGTGTTCTTTTGTTGTTTGTACGCCTTGTTTTTTAATTTATTCGGTTTCTAGATCACTGTGCTGTTGGATTTTATCAAATGAAATACAGTAAGTAAAATAAATAGTGGTTTCCTTTAAAACTTGAGAATTTCAAATAAACATTTGTTGACTATGTATGTATTAGAATGAAATAATGTCCACTGATATATACATGATAGATAGTTGCATAACTGTCACAGCGTTCGGCTGCGTCAACTGGAGGTCGTGAGTTCGAATCCCGCGGTGAAAAGTAATTAAGAGCGATTTTTTTATTAGGTTAGGACATTGCAGGCTTGAATCACCTAATTATTTAAAAAGAAAGATGATTCCGAGCTTCGTTTGGCACGTTAAGTGGTCGGTCTCGGCTTCAATCTTAGGATGATAGTCGTTCAAACCCTCTATTCCGCATTCGGCCCGCGTGGTGGTTACGAACCGCACTTCCTATGGCTATGATTGGCGGGAAGGCCTGTGCCCTGCATTGGACCCTTATAAGCTGATGATGATGATAATAACTCTTTATCTTAGAAGAAATGAAAAAAAAACATTTAAAAGACAAACAAAATTACGACGTGGCTTCTCAGATCAGCTGATTGCCACTTGCTTTGGGGTGGTCAAATAATTAACAAGCCTGAGGGGCCATAGGAGCAGAAGAATTCTGCAGTGAAGACAGCGTTTTGGCAACCGTAGCATAGGTCGCCCTCCGGCCCGATGGACCGACGACTTGCGAAAAGAGGCTAGATGAGGAAAGTGGTGGATATCTGGCTCAATATAGAGGAGACTTAGTACCGTAAAGCGTTGAAGTTAATTGGTTAGGGATTCTTAAAACATCTTATAGTCTCAAATATATCAGTGATTTTGTTGTTAAGAGCAAACCCTAAGAACAGCTTAATCGATTTCGCTAATTCTTTTCTATACTCCTTGAAATACGAAGATAGTTTACACGGAGAGCTAATTATAATAAGTTGAAGTCATTTTTATAAAAATATGTATGTAGTTAGCTAAAATAATTATAGACTAACACAAAGACAACGTTTTACTCCGGGAAAATATACCGCAGGGCACAGCTATTAATAAATAAAGGTTTCCAAATGTTTCTTATGTAATCAAAATGAAGTCATCATCCTAATTACAATTTCAAGAATGTATTCCTTGAACCGTTATAGGCATTTGTTTTATAAACATCGCGTGTCGCCAGCCAGTTAGTCCGTGTTTGACAGAAACAATGCATTTAAAGTTGCACGCGTTCGGTAATTGAGTTGATGTATAAAAAGCGATGGTAAAAAGTATATGATTAAATGTAGTGGTGTTTTCATTCAGAATCACTAGGTGGTAGACTCGATACTGAGTCTAGGTAGGTACCACCGCAGTGCCAGATATCGTCCTGTGAAACAGGAGTGTTATGTACTTTTGTGTTTGCGGATGAGGGCACTGTAGCTAGTGAAATTACCGGGTATAAGAGACCTAACATCTGTTGTCTCGGGCGCAGTGCGGTATTGAATGAGACCAACAACTGATGAACAGTTATTATCCTGCATCAATACCGCTCTGTGATGGTTAGGCGTATCACTTACCATCAGGTGAGCGTCCTGACCGTCCTGTACGTTTATAACATAAAACATATTTTTTAGAACATTGCAATATATATTGAACGGTTCACGAAAGATGACTACTTCGTTAAAGTCATTTTTTGCACCCTTTGGAAGTACCTACAGTGGCGGTAAGGGCTTAAATTCTTGTATTTTGTTATCGTTCATGACATTTTCCATTTTACATATTTCTATTGTTTGCACTATCATTATAATAGTCTTCATCTTGCGCAGAAGGTCGCCATTCATGGTCATCTTTCGTGAGTTATAGTTTACTTCCAAAAAAAAACAATTTTTAAACGTACAAATTAGGTACCATCATAACAAAATAATTGCCTTCGAAGCGGCCATCGCAGCGATATGACTTCTTGAAATTGTTCGCCTCGAAGGAGTTCTTTAAGCCTCGGAAAGAGATTGAAATTACTGTGAGTTCTAGCGAAAACGTGTTACAGAAGTTTGAATCCCGATTCTAGAAGGGCATTCATCGCATTTTCTATGTGAAACAGCACTTTGTGCAATTTTGCTCAGTTCCGTAAGGACATTGCAGGCTTTATCAATTGTATGTCTGAAAAGAAAGATGCTACCGTGCTTTGGAGGGCACGTTTGTTCTATCTTAGAATATCATTAACCCCCACCAAAGCGCACTGCTTTACAACATTACCTTATTTTTCTAAATTCATATTATTTTATAAAGTAAAAGTACCTGTGTTTTTCCTTATAACATCTGCTACCAGCCAATAGAAGTTCTGGCAAAATTGGTCAGCCATTTCAGAGATTACCCCGAACTAAAAGGACAACATTTAAAAAAAAATGATGTGTGCATCGTAATATTAATATGCATGTAGTAAGAACCGGTTATTTCAATATTTGAAAGAAAGAAAGATAAACATTGAATGACCACACTGTTACAAATTTACATCTACGAGTATATTACAATTAAATATGACACAAAAGGTATTTAACATTAAAAATTTGAACATATTTCAAACGGATACTCAATTTTATTTATATGTATTGAAGAAATTGTTATAGTATTTATACACCGTGATTATTCCATAGTCACGCCGGCATTGGCCCATATGCCTTGCTTCCGGGAGACGCCTGCTGCCATGAGCTATTGTTTGCAGGAGCAACCACGTTTCAGTCATTAATTTTTATGTCGGCTTTCCCAAGGTTGTGTTATGTATTGCTATAAACACAGCACAAAGGGCGGTAGGTAGATAAAACATTTATTAAATGTCGAGTAAAAGAGCGTCGGTGGCTCAATGGTGTGGACTGTCGCCTTCCTACCGTGAGGGCTGAGGTTCAAATCCCGACACGTACCAATGTGTTTTCGAATTTTCGGAAATATATGTACGTTATCCGACGCTCTTACGGTGAAGGAAAACATCGTGAGGAAACCTTCATGCACGCCTACGAAGAGATTCGAAAGGAGGTGTGTGAAGTCGTCTAATCCGCACTGGGCCCGCGTGGACGACTAAGGCCTAATCACCCTATACGGGTAGGCGCGTGCCCCTCGGTGGGGTTGTTTAACGAGCTGATGATGAGAGTAATTGATGGAATAATGCTCTACTTTTGTATATTAATATTTGATGACCCATCTGGTGTAATGGTTGAGACGTCGGCTATTACACCGAGGGTTCCAGGTTCGATCACTAGGCAATACCTACCAACATTTGTGTGCATGAACATGTCTGTTTGTATTGGTCTTGGTGTTTTGTTCTATAATATGTATGTATTTACAAAAAAGTATATAAGTATGTTTATGTGTTAATTTGTATCCGTATTACAGGCTAATGCTTAGTTTGAGGCTAGATGGCGCTGAGTGAATGTCAGTGGATATTTATTTATTTAATATGGCTTAAAATAAAATAAGATATTTATTTACTTGTGAATTTATTTATGTGCGATAGCTTCCTACTGGTAGAGTTTATGTTATAGGGGGAGACCTTTGTTCAGCAGTGGACATCATTGGACTATTTCAAACTCAAAATATCTTTACAGATACTATTTTAATTTTCAAATAAATATTATTTCGAATCGTCAATTTTTTTTTATTTCTCTATCACCAACCACTTCAAATAAGTCGGATCTTCAAGAACTTCTTATTTAGATTATAGATTATTGGTTGCAGATGTTTTGCCTAAAAGTCGATTTGAAATATTGTGTTACAATGATTTTATAACTGAACTGAAACCATTTTGTGTGAAAAAAGATGTTCCTATAAAAAACTGATCGCGAAAAAACAAATGTAACAGCGCAACAACTGTTTAAAGTTACGTATCACTGCTCCAAATTGTAATGTGATCCAATGAATATAAAAAAATGGCGACTAGTAATATAGACGACCAAATGTCACAATCGCGTGTGATTTATCTGCGGAGACATATTTGAAACGATTGTTTTTGTTGAGTATGGATTATAAAATCGAGTATGAAATTCGGTGGCTGAAATAGCTCAAACATTACAACACTACAAATCGACAAATGACATTCCGTCCCCGCCGGCGGGGCCATCGTCGCGTGTCTCTGTAGGTTCGCCCAGTCCCTATTCGCGTAACCGGCATGTGCCGGGTCGCTTTTCTCCCCAAACATATGTTAGGCTACCAAGCACCCTCTCGCAACGCCCTAAACCGACGTTCTAGTCCCGTTTGGGGACGCCCTTAGGCTCGTTGTGTAAATTTTAAGGCTGAGAGCCATCTGCGCTCACCAATTGCCCGGTGAAGCTGTAAAAGGCCATCTGCGGCCAACAGCAGTAGTCAGTTCGAAAAAAAAAGAGTATAAAATAATGAGTATAAAACAATAATTTCCCTTGAAATGTTTGTGCTTTTTCGTCACTACTTCGTTTGTTTACTGTTGAAGTTTATTGGAAAAAAATGTACAACATGAATAACTCTATTAATTTGATTACTAGTATTTAATATACATTTATTTCTGTACCTTAATTACTGGTAGTAAATCAGGCTTTTTATCTATATTGGAGCAGACTAGTTCTGAAGTAGGCATCTTGGTAAGCGTACGACGCCAGGGCCGATATGCGAAAGCTCGCTAATGGAAGCTGGATAAGGAACGCTAGTTGGGATATGTATCGCAGAATGTCCAGCAGTAAACTACGAGACATAGTTATAGAATCCATTACAATAATAAAAAATAAAAAAACCGAAATCTCAACCACAATCTGTTTTGTATAGGACTACATTCAACATTTCCAACACAATTACGTTCACAAACGTATCAATTAATTAGCCGGTTAATCGGCGCGTAAGATTAATGGGAGCCTGTCATGCGAGCATTGGACGATTTAATATGACAACTCATTTACATGTGTGGTGGTTAGCACATACCTCTGGCTTTCGTCACGGTCTGTGAGCTGCGATTTCAATTCCTAGTTTTTTTACTCTCGGCACAGCAAAAAGGCTGTTTGGTTTTCGATTTTATTTGACTGTAGTTTTTAACTTGGACAGAAAATGCCGACGACTGCTAGGAATTGGTTCGTGTGGAAATCATTAGGGAAGGTCTAGGGAAATGGATGGATGATGAATGGGAATGGGATATTTAGTGCAAAACGGTAAAGACCTATGTTCAGCAATCGGCTGCGAAAGGTTGAAGAGAGAGCCGCTTTGACTAACCACACGGTATCTCATAGTTTACTCAAAAGAGAGATGAGATTTGACTCCACATGTCGACGACCTCTAATCCAACTTTAAGTACACTCAAATAAACCATGAGACCTTTACCAAACCCTAAGTCTACTAAAAGAAACCATAAAAACCTTTATCTTAGTCTACTCAAAAAACCATACAACATTAAGACAACTCTAAGTTTACTCAAAAAAATCATAAGACGTTTATCCAACTCTTGTGGATCCATAAGTCCATAAGACCTTTGAATCTTATATAATAACCAGCTCATTAAACGTCCCCACCGAGGGGCAGAAGCCCACCCGTATAGGGTTTAAAGCCTTAGTCGTCTACGCGGGCCCAGTGCGGATTGGCCGAATTCACGCACAACTTTTGAATCTCTCGGCAGGCGTGAGCCCTCAGCAGCAAGTTTCCTCACGATGTTTTCCTTCACCGTAAGAGCGTCGGATAAATTACATATAAATTCGAAAACACATCGGTACGTGGCGGTATTTGAACCTGCAGCCTCCTGATCGTAAGGCGACAGTCCACACAATTGAGCCACCGACGCTCCAATTATATATTCATAACATGTTGTTGTATAAAAATTATGCTCCCGATATATTCTACCGAAATTCGATGTGATTTGTAGTATTACTCAGTGTACTGAAAGAAACCCTCAATTCCAGCGTTACCTCGGCCTCCCAGTGATGCTGAAGGCCGGCGAGTACTCCCCGAACAATCCGCTGGTCCGCGGCGAGCGGCCCACCGGTGATGTGTTGTTAGGCCTCGGCGAGTATGAGAGGAGACGGAACACGCTGCGAAGACTGAGGCAGCAGCAGTATAGGGAATATCTTGATCAGGTAAGTCTCTCAATTTGACCCGCAAACTCTGAACAGTTGAAGTCTACTTTGGACACTATTCTGCAGCAATAGAGTCGAAAACGCAACAAAGCCGAGGTGTCTGCAAATTTTCTTTTGTGTCTGATTTCTTCATAGTCGAGGGATATATTTGAGTGTAAGAGAACCACACTTCGACACGGTAGAAACGGAGTGAAACCCCGCCCTTTCGGAGTAAATGCAGGAAACAACGCGTTGTTTCTTCGGAGTTCTATGGGTATCACTAACCATCAGGTGTTCCCTTCTGTTAGTTTGAAAAAGCTAGCTTATTCTGTCCATCCTAATAACTCCAACCAATCGTTATATCCAACTCTCCGATGCATGCAATCAGGGTTGCCAAACCCGAAACTAAATTCCTCGTACATAGGCAGCTAAAAATCTCGTTAATTGACATTCGAACATTTTACATTGAAAAAAACACTTTTAGCATTAAAAAACTAAATTAAATAAACATTTGCTAGCTTCTCAATAAATAAACATCACTTTGTAATAGATACGACTAATGCGTAGAACAAAATGTGTTATAAATACGGGTTTTCCCGGTTGACATAGCTACTACAGTTACCAGACAATGATCGTCTAATTGCGACCTACGGAACTTTTCGTGTAAAAGTTCAAGTTCTGATAGATGTCACTAGGTTTTAATATGTAGCATGGGCATATAACAAATTTCGTACATAATTGTACGAGGTTGATAGTGTCCTCGTACCTATTACGAAAGACCACAAATCTCGTATTTGTACGAGGACCTCGTACGTTTGGCAACCCTGCATGCAGTCGTCATTCGTGCTTCAAAGTTCAGTATTAGGTACCGTACAATACAAGTGTGGGAGAGCTACACTGGTGACGTGTTGTTAGGCCTTGGCGAGTATGAGAGGAGACGGAACACGCTGCGAAGACTGAGGCAGCAGCAGTATAGGGAATATCTTGATTAGGTAAGTCTTTCAATTTGACCCTAAATCTTTGGCCAGTTAGTCTACTTCACTTTGAATTGAGATATTGAGTCGAAAACACAATATTGTCAGGGCGTCTGTCAAATTTTTACTGTGTTTGTTTTAAAAACAGTTGAAGGTATATATTTGTGTGTGAGAGAGCCGGCTTGATAGGAGTGATTTAATACCAGAGCCTCACGGAAAACAGGCGTGGTGACAAGAGCGTCGCAAAACGTACATATAATTTCGAAAAATTCGAAAAGATATTGGTGCGTGGCGGAATTTCAATTTGCGCCTTCCACATAGGAAGGCAACAGTTCACACCATTGAGCCTCCAAGGCTCTCCTCGAATTAATATAATGTTTATCCGTTGTTATATCGCTGTATCAATGTCAGTGGGTATAAAATATTTCAAACATTTCCTATTTCCACCAGCAAGCGAAGAAGAAACAAGAAGAAAAAGAACAAGCGGAGAGAGAACGCCGCGAGCGCGAACAGAGAGAGCGGGAGTTCGAGGAGAGGGAAAGAGAGCGCGAACAGCAGGACAGAGAGAGACAGCGCGCGGAGAAAGAGAGGCAGCGGAGTGAGAGGGAGCGAGAGAGGCAGCAGGAGGGAGACAGGCTGAGGCGGTTGGAGCGGGAGAGATATAGTCCGGAGCGTAGGCGGACTTTCTCTACTTCGCAGAGCAAGTAAGGAGGCGTTCAATTACTTTACGCAATTTTTAAAGATTTTCGACCTTACTTCAACCCCATGCAGTAGCGTGCACAGATATTATGAGTAGGGTATGCAAAGTGAATGACACTAATTGCAAAAACAATTATTTATATTTTTGTCAAATTGAGTGCTGTCTACAGCAGATCGCTGGTGGTTCCAAATCTGTAGAGGTAAATGGGCGAAAAAGTAGGAATCATTTAATATGTTGACGTATTTCCGGGTTGTCGTGCTAATAAACAGTGCACACACTGTGCGTCCAGCACAGTGTATGCACTGTTTATTTGCATATAACTCGTCGTAACGCTTTTTTGCCCAGACGGGGTTTATGAACATTACGTAACACCCGTTACTGTTATTACCCAAAAAAAATAACATTTCAAAACCTTCAAGTACGTGACGCAATTTTGGCAATTTATTCCCTAATATTTATTTAAATTTAAAAACAACGCAACGTTTCGCGTTGTTTGAACCATCCTTCCCGCACGAGTAATGTATCGTTACGTTTTAGAAAGGCCTGTCCCTGCAGTAGGTCCTAATAGGCTGCTGATGGAGTTTTTTGCAAATCCACAAGCTGTTTAAGTATGTTTGTGTGTGTGCTGGATGTTAATTGGTTTGTAACCCATTTTTGTTGCAGTAAAGTGGATACCGGTGTGCAAGTGTCATGTCGCACCACTCCACTTTCTGTTGCTGTTCAAACTGATGATGATCTGTTTAGGGTAAGTTGAAACCTTCATGCACGCCTGCGAAGAGATTCGAAGGTTGTGTGTGAAGTCGTCCAATCCGCACTGGGCCCGCGTGGACGACTAAATCCTAATCACCCTATACGGGTAAGCTTGTGCCCCTCGGGGGGGACGTTTAATGAGCTGATGATGATGAAGTTGAAAAAGGGGGTAAGAGTGGGGATGACTTACCTTACAGAAAATTGACGTACTAATGGTTTGGAAAAACAGCATTTATAATGAGTTGTTCAGGCTTGTTCCTGCAGCTGAGTTCCACCTCTGTACATCTCGGAGGAACTAAATTATCGCGCTGTCACATGAAAAACAGGTTACCAAGTGTACGGTCAAGATGCACAACTCCGCACCGAGGGGCACGAGCCTATTCGTAAAAGGTGTATAGGCCTTAGTCGTCCACGCGGACCCAGTGCGGATTGGCAAACTTCACGCACAACCTTTGAATCTCTTCGCAGGCGTTCGCAGGTTTCTTCGCGATGTTTTTCCTTCACCGTGTCGGAAGTGTCGGATAACGTACATATATTTTCGAAAATCCTAAAACACCGTGGCGGGATTTGAACCTGCACCCTTTAAATTGTAAGGCAATATAGGCAACTCTGCATACTTAAAACTTAGATCACCTTTGAGCCACCGATGCTCTGCTTGCTTAAAACTTAGACAGACTTACTTAGACAAACGCTAAACATTAAAACCAATACAGCGGGCAAATGCAGCCTAATTGCTACGAGTCTATATATTATTATACTGTAAGGAATAAGCGATTTACTGTAAGTTATAACTATTTTCATTTCAGTTACCGTCGCCAACAAAGAAACAGTTAACTCAAGCGGAGAGGGAGTTATCGCCACACACGGTGGTGACTAGCGACCGACAATGGCCGATTGAGTGGAACGCTAGCATTGAGAGGCGGAGGAGCTATGGAGATTTTGATGGTAAGGGTAATTATTAATGTAATTTCTTTATATCTTTTCATACATCATCATCAGCTCATTAAACGTCCCAACCGAGGGGCACGAGCCTACCCGTATAGGGTGATTAGGCCTTAGTCGTCCACGCGGGCCCAGTGCGGGTTGGACGACTCAAAAAATATAAAAAAGATGCATAATATTGATTTTTATAAATATGTATTATAGTTATAGTGTAGATTCACATTTACTACATATTTCGTTATTATTGTTCTGTGCGGTTGGGTAGCATTTTTATTTCATTTTCTTGTTATTTTTTTTCTCTTTGGTTCCACTGCAAAACAGCGCCTTGACAAAACTGTCTTGGCGTTAGCTGAGTGGTCACCATTTTGGTAGCATTATAATTATTTTTAATTTAGGAATAACATGTTACAATTTATTGCGCCAAATAAATATTTTTCTTTCTTTCATACCTACTTTTCATACATACGTTGGCGAAATTGACTAAAGACCAGGGGCGGATCGTGAATTTGTTGGGCCCCTGGGATAAAACTACTGAGGGGCCTATCAACTAATTAGTTATGCTAAAAAACTGCACAAAAAACATAAATTTACTTAATTCTACGCAAGTATTAATTGTACATGGCGACCTTAATGCTGTAGTAGCAATATCTTCGAGTCAACCTTTTAATGAGAGAGTAACCGAATCGCCTATTATTTAAGTAATCCTTCAAGTAGTCCTTAGTGTTCGTATAACGAAACAAAAGAAACGACCAACGCTACACATCCCTAATCAATTGAAGAATGATATGACGTCACTAATATCTCTCTCTTGAGTTTAGCATTGTACGCGGGAAACGGTCATATTGTAACTCTAAGATTTAAATCTATAAATAGATGTTATATAAAATTAAAGAATCATTTCATATTAGGTAGATCCGGCCCTGCAAGAACATCTTTTTTTAGAATCTAAACAATTTTTGGTGACCTGAAGGCCTTTTCGATTCCACCAATTTGGTTAAGATAGCTTCTGCTAGTAAAACCGGGTATAAGAGACCTAACATCTGTTGTCTCGGGTGGCGGTCACTGATGGAGAATAATAATTGTTAGTTGGTCGCCTCAATGCCGCTCTGTCATGGTCAGGCGTATTACTTACCATCAGGAGAGCGTCCTGTACAAAAAAAAAATTCTTTCTATGAATGAGACTTTTGACGTCTCAAAACGAATAAGCAACACAAAGAAAACAATACATTTAATAATCCATCGTTTTAATTATTTTTTGACGACCCATTTGGTATAATGGTTGAGGCGTCGGCTATTACACTAAGGGTTTGATATCCGGGCAGTTCAAACATTTGTGTGCATCAACACACATGTCTGTTTGTATTGGTCTGGGTGTTTCTATGTATAATATGTATTTCCAAAAACAAAAAAGTATATAAATACGTTTATCCGTTGCTTAGTACCCACAATACAGGCTTCACGCTTAACTTGGGGCTGGATGGCGCTGTGTGAATGTCAGTGGATATTTATTATTATTATTTTGGCCGTTTTGATAGCATTCGGGTGACCTAACATTTGTCGTCTCGGGTGAACCCAAGACTTTTGAATCAACAATGAAATTCACGATCAGACCCGAAACCACAAGTGTAGTGAATATCTCCATTGATATCTGTGTTTCAGAGAGATGTTCCACCGTGACAAGGAAATCGAACCGGGACAAGTTGACCGCAGACCTCCGCCACTCGTACATGCCGTCTATATTCGACGCAGATGCAATACACATGAGGAATATGCAGGCAGAGAAGGTTAATATTTTATAATATATATTTATGGGGACCGACCCATTTGGTGTAATGGTTACGTCGCTTATTACATCAAGTGTTTCGGGTTCGATATCCAGGCAGTACAAACATTTGTGTGCATGAACATTTCGGTTTTTATTGGTCATTTTTTTCATTTTCATTTCATTTCATTTATTCGTAAACAATATTATATTGTGTTTGAAGTTAAATCAATAAAAGATCACCTTAAAATATAATACAGAGTTAGAATTGACAATACAAAATAGATAATTAATTTGTAATGTCAGAATAATTAATTATAATTAGGATAAACGGAAATGCATGTCAATAAAAAGGAATAATTTTAAACTAACTAATAAATTAATCACAATGTCAGTTTAAATAATCTTTCTATCTTTCTTTCTTAACCTCACTTTTCATGTGTACTGGTAACCTGTTGAATAGTTTTACCGCCTGATACAGTACAGAGTGTTTGACTATATCAATACTTGATTTAATAGTATTATGAAAATCTTTTCGTCTAGTCTTTTCCCTTATTCGCCTATCTTCTTCTGTTTCAAATTTACGTATATTTTTAGCAAATTAAGTTATATTAAGGCGCTTAAAGTGGTCACGGCAGGAATTGCGTTGTTGTATTCGAACAATTATTCTAACAGCTCGTTTTTGCAGTATGAACGCACGCTCAATGTTATAAAGATAGCTACCACCCCAACACAAAATACTGTACGTTAATCTAGCTTCCGCAAGTGCAAAGTATACAGTAAGGCTCCTAAGCACATAGCAAGAAGAGCCTTCTGCTTTTTCAATACTAGTGACTTCATGTTCCCATTTAAGTGCACTGTCAAGGAGAACACCCAAAAATTTAACCACTTCATTACTACCGATATGTTTACTATCAAGATGACACAAGATTTGTCCCCTGAAGAAGTCTTGAAAAGCACCAGATTTGTTTTGCCAGCATTAAGTGTAAGACCGTTGTCCTTAAACCATGTACCAATTGATTTAAGACCCCTTTCAATCTCCCTGCTTAGACTAGGAACGTCATCGGCCGAAATGACTTAGTATTATCAAAAAAGCACCATCTGCAAGCTACCCTGGGCCAGCCCAGCTGCATAATTTATGAGATCATTCATGAAAATAACAAAGAGGATAGGTCTGGGTGTTTTCTATGTATAATATGTATGTATTTACAAAATAACGTATGTTTATAGGCTAATTCTTAGTTTGGGGCTAGATGGCGCTGTGTGAATATTAGTGGATATTTATGTATTTATATATTAGAAATTATTGGTACAATTATTATAATAAAATGTTCTAGGAGGCAGCAGCTCGACGGCAGTTCTACCAGCAGGAGTTGAAAAACCAAATCATGGAACAGCAGAGGATTCGGGAAGAGAGGAAGAATCGGGAGAAGTAAGTAGTGTAGCGACATACAGTACTGTCTTTTAACTTTTTGAACGCCTTTCTTTAAACCTTTTGAATAGGGGTGATGACAAATTTTTCTTCTGCTATGATATCGATTGACCGCATCATAATAGAAACATTGGTAAAAAATTACTCTGTTTACATTAAAACCCACAGAGATTTCCAAAAACGCTTCATACAAATGGCTACCTAGTTATGACGTCACACCTCAGTAGTCTCTATGCAAAGTTTATGAATTTTGTACTACAACTATATTAAATCTTGCGTTTATTAAAATGGTTTCATAGTAAAAGTTGCTTTCAATTGTATGTGATATCCTTTGGTTTACAAATTTTTGACAATTAATGTTCTTTAGAATGGACTTGCCCACCTAACTTCGAAGACTAATAAAATTCATAAAACATGAGTTTTCGAGCTGAGAATAAGCACATCGTTATTTTTAACCTAGATTTGTAATAATATGAAATAGTTCTTACGATGCCAGGACCCAGTCATCATGCCAATTGTAAATTTAAACAAGTTCCATATCAAATGTATTAATCGATAAATCCTATTATACTGGAAATGACAACTTTAATGATAATGTCATAAATTTGTAATATTGACATTTTAATTTAACTAATTGTGACTGATGATTTTATTGATTTTAATTAATTTGAAAAAAAACTTATTAATCGATTTAATGTATAATTGTCTTTTATTTTGTTTCCTTTAATATTATAGAAATTTTATTCTTTGTCTTTGTCTACACTAATATTATAAAGAGGAAAACTTTGTTTGTTTGTTTGGTTGTAATGAATAGGCTCAAAAACTACTGGACCGATTTTAAAAATTCTTTCACCATTCGAAAGCTAAATTAATCCGCATAACATAGGCTAAATTTTATTTTGAAAAAAAATAGGGTTCCGTAAGATATTTTGGGTTTTTCGGACAAAAAAGGAAAAAACTACCAGAAAAGTTGCTTTTTTGCGTATTCTGCCTAAACTATAAAAGATAGAACTATAAAATGTTCTTACTAAGTGTAGATCTCATTAATATCTACAAAAAAGTCCGCGACACACTATACCTACCTATGTCGGGTGAAGCACAACAACCATTTTTTTATTTAAAAAAATGAATTTTTTTTGGCTACATTAAAACGCGTTTTTTACTCATGCTACTAATCCTTAACAAAATAAATTATTTCATCACTAAGAAAAGTTTACGTAGATAATATTTGGTCTTTGAATGATTAAAATTGGACGTGTGGTTTTCAAGTTATGGCGAAATTAAATATTATTCTGCTGCACGGCCGTCCGTTGCAAAGTGGGCGTCGCATTGGCGGGGGTGCGCATGCGGGAGGGTATATTATCCAATTTAATATTTTAAATACATTGTTGATAAAGATCTAAGTAGTTCTTTACAGCATATGATTTAAATGAACATTTTCGTAGATATTAAATATATAAAATTGCGGTGCGTAGCGTTTGCGGTTGGTTTGCGGCGATACCGGCCGACGGGGAAGCCGGGAGCGTGCCTTTTACGATCAACATTGCACCCGTGCGAAGCAGGGGCGGGTCGCTAGTATATAATATTTGCATGCCAACTGTGACTGGCAGTGTATCCACCATAGACACAAATTTTATGTAATGTGAAACCTATGTATACAACCCAATTTTACGTAAATAAATATGATTTGATCGCCACGCTATAACTGCATTGCCGTGCCATGGACGCCACACCACAATAAAAATACCTACGAAAAATATAGTAACCACTAATCGTTTTTCAACACGTTTATTTCACATTTTTAAGAGTCTGTTTTTTGTCAAGTATAGATGACGGCGTACAGGGCACGCATGTGCTTGTCATGTATGGACGACGTTGGCAGTCGAAAGGTTAATGGCATAATCTTCTTTCATCGAAGGCATATTTTTCTAAATATTATTGTTTAGCAGAATGTTTATATGGTTAAATTTTTAATGGCACACTCTTAGGCCTGTATTCTGAATCAGGACGGTCAGGACGCTCACCTGATGGTAAGTGATACGCCTGACCATAACAGATCGGCATTTACCTTTAGCGACATAACTTTTGGCGAAATTTTATTATGTATAATTTCGTTAAGCATAACGTTTATTAAGTGTCATACTATTGCATATGTAAGAATTTAATTTGAAATAATTCATTTGGTGTTCCTATTTCCATATAAAAGTAACCCTTAAATTATATGAAGAAATTGTTTGAAAACGTCAAATGTTGTGTTGAAGTCTGTGACAGAAACGAATTGCATAATTAAAATTAAATTAAATTGCGTAAGCCCGTATTCCAGAACGAGACTTAAGCGTTGATCTGAAGCTGATGATGAGGATTGTATATGTTTCATAAAGGATGCTGGAACAAGCCGAGATGAGACGGCTGGAGGAGCAGCTTCGAATGCTCCGCGTCGCCAAATGCAATGAAATAGGGCGACAGCAGCGGACCGAGGAAATTGTAAGTAACAAATGAAGACCCCAGGCTTTGTTTTTTATTTTTTTATGTTACGAAGTGAAAATCACGGTCAGGACGCTCACCTGATGGTAAGTGATACACCTGACAGAGCGGCATTGAACAACAACCAACAATTGATAGACAGTTATTCTCTCGAACGCGCCCGACACCCGAGACAACAGATGTTAGGTCTCTTATACCCAGTAATTTATAAATAAATAAATATCCACTGACATGCACACAGCGCCATCTAGCCCCAAGTTAAGCGTGAAGTCTGTATTATGGGTACTAAACAACGGGTAAATATACTTATATACATTTTTTTTGTAAAAACATACATATTATACATAGAAAACACCCAGACCATTACAAACAGACATGTTCATGCACACAAATGTTTGTACTGCCCGGGGATCAAACCCTTGATGTTGCAGTCGACCTCTCAACCGCGACACCAAATGGGTCGTCAAACAAATGAAGACCCAAGCTTAGATATTTTAATTTTTATGTTACGAAGCGAACAGGACAGTCAGGGCGCTCACCTGATGGAAAGTGATACGCCTGACAAAGCGGTATGGAAAGAGACCATCAACAGATAGACAGTTATTATTCTCCATCAATGCCGCACTGCGCCCGACACCCGAAACAACAGATGTTAGGTCTCTTATACCCGGTAATTTCACTAGCTACAACACACAGTTACATACATAGCTTAGATAAACTAACTAGGTGCATAATCACAAAGAAATATCAACCAAAAAAACTCCGAGCCGCTTAACACATACGTTGACACATGTTATATTTATGACATAAAATTATTCATTAAAAATTTGACCTTAAGGCGTCATTACATAAGCACAACTCAAAAGCACGAGCATACTACAATGTCACTATGACATGTAGCGAGGGACGTGATTATGAATGGAAATTTTGCTTAATTGATGGATGGGATTGTATTACGGGTACTAAACAACTGATAAACACACTTTAATATATATTTTTTAGGTAATAATACATAGAAAATATACAGACCAATACAAACAGACATGTTCATTATTTTCATGCAAACAAATGTTTGTACTGCCCTGTGATTGAACCCGAAACCTTTGTATAATACCGACATATCAACCATTACAATACGTACAATAAATAAAAGATACTGTCATGTACACGTAAATGTTTGATCGCACAAAATAAACTTCCAAAGCTTATATTAATAAATATATCTTTGTATTACAGATAAAAGAAGATGCTTTAGAATACGAAACAAAACGCAAAGAACTACAAAAGGATATAGACATTGAACAGCTTAAACTAAAAAGGACACCACTAGCTTCACAAATGAAAAATATAACCACTCCCAAAACCGATTCTGACATCAAACTACCAATTTATCCTATCCTACAAGATAAAACCAAAGAATCTCTCTTGCAAGATACAAATAAAAACGCTCCCCTACAAGTGACGAACACAGATCAAGAGAGACCAATAGAATCTATGTATACAGATAGATTAAACTACGAAGAAAAGAAAAATCTAGACAGAAAACCATATTCGACTAACATACCAGACGATTCGGTATTCTCACCGAATTACGACGTTGATTCATATTTAAGAAGGAATCTGAATTTCAAAGACCGCTTCGAATTCAAAAATAGTGATCACGAAGTAAGAAACATCGAGAATGTTCTTAGGCCTAAACGTATTGAAGTTAAACCTGTGCCCAAAGAAAGAAGTAGCCTGAATAAGAAATGTATAGATTCTCTTCCAATACCGGTATTGCGACATTCGCCTCTAAGTCAAGTGGATAAAGTCGAAAATAGCTCGGAAATGAGCGAGGCAATGAAGAAAGTCGACGACAAATGGAAAGTGCCGGCGGTTCAGAAGAATATACTAAAGTCCATACCCAACGATGAAGGTAAAAACGTTAGTATTCTTACTCAGTTGGGCTCTATACGAAGGCAATTGCAGTTGGAGCAGTTGAAACTGGACGGATTGTCGCACGATGATCCGGTTTGAGCTGGTTTCAACATGGCTGGTGAAAACCTGTTATAACTGGCCAAAACCAGTTATGACTAATTACAACCGGTTATAATGATTAAATTTGGTGATAATTAAATAAATACGGTAATAACTAGTTACATCCGATCATCACCGATTATATACGGTTATAACTGATTAAATCTGGTTATAATTGATTAAAACTGGCTATAAATAATTAAAACCGGATACAACTGCCTTAGGCCTTGTAAGGTCTGCATCGTTTAGTTTTAAACTGAAATAATAATAAGAGCATGTTTTATTAGTCCGTTTGTCACTGTTGTATTTTCTTTTAAACTTATTTTTGTGTGTAATTAACTTTGTGTTTTGAAACTCATTTTTATTCATTGTTCTATTGTAAGAATGTAAAACCTGAAATCTCGTTAATCTGACTTAAAACCTAGGTAGCCCAGTAGCGTCATCCTGCCTGTCATCAAAATACGCACGTAATCTTAATATAACATTTAATTTATCAAAATAAAAATGAAAATACTTTCGAAAATTAAAAAAGGTTTTAAAGGTTTTGCATGATAAAAACAGTCTTATAGTTTAATAAATATCTATTCTATTTTAATAAAAAAAAAGGAAATTCTTACAATAATTTGTGCCTAAATATAAATATTCATGTCTAAATGTAGGGTCTTATATGGCTATGGGTTTTAAAAACCATCAAGCCCAGGCCAGCTGTGGACTGTAGTAAAGATTCATTATCAGCCTATAACCGCCCATTGCAGGACATTTAAGGCCTTCCCACACAGCATAGCTATGGGAAGTTTGGGCTGTAACCCGCCACGCTGGCCCAATGCGGAATGGTTATAATTAATTAATGGTTATGCAATGAAAATGGTATTTAATATAATAAAGGTGCTGAATATTTGGAATTGATGTAAAAAGGCAGGGCTCTAATGCCGCTAATTTAAAAAGCGCCAATACTATTTCAATTTTGTCTCAATAGACCATTATTACTGACAAACGAACGTCATAGTAGAATACCAATTTAGAATTTCTACCACCAATTGAAATTATAGAATAAGTCCTCGACGTGTAATTGGAAAACGATAATGGCATTATTTAAAAAGTAGAATATCTAACATACAAAAATGAGACGCATTTCAAATTAGTGCAATTAGGGCTCGGTATGGTAAGCTAGTTCATTTCAAACTTGGTATGAAAGTGACCTAAGAAAACAGTTTTTAAAATATACAATTACATAGTGTTTAATGGTTTTAAGTACGGAATAGGTCATTTAAGCAATAATTTTCAAGGTCAGTTGCATATTGATTTATTCAAAAAATTTTGGTAATCAGCGTTAGATCACTTTATGTTAGTGTGAGTTATTTTATCTATTTTTTTTTAAGTTAAGGCCTCAAATATAGTGATTTAATTTGTGATCACTAACTGAAAACCTAAAAACAGCAAACTTTATTGTATATATCAAATAATACACCAATGCAGTTTTAAGTTATGTATTTTTATCAGAGAAAGAATGAATCTAAAAGATCATTTCGAGATTGAGCTAAAAATAAAACAATAGATAGTAATTACATAGTTTTTTGTATTATAATTAAGTAAAAATGTCTGTGGAAAGATCTCACAAATAAGTATAATATAAATAATTTTACATGTTATTTAAATATATTTGGCCTTAACTATTATAATTGTAAATAAAATTTAAATGTTTGTTATTAATTTGTCATTTCAATGTTAATTTTATTATTATGTGATTTAATTTAAGCGAAATATAATTGCATGGTTAATATATTTTTATCTTATTAATTTGTTAGTGATAAACCGATAATGCATAAATTATTTATACGTATATTATACATTGCTGAACGAACTTTTTTGAAGCTACTGGTTGGCGTAGGATCTATTTCTTGCCCTTTATTTAAAGGAGCTATTATAATATCCCTTTTTTATAACAATCGAAACGGAGGTGGTTCTACGGTTAACGTGTTGACTGCCACAATACCAGAATACATAATCTATTGTAACTATGTGTTAGAAACACAGATTTCCCAATACAGGAGATGGGGCAAGCCGCGTTAAAAAGTGCGACAAATGTATGCTCAACGAGCATACACTGGCTATAGTTTACGCTCCGTGAGACGAATGAAGACGCACGAATTTTAGAAGAAATTACCGTTTTTTTTCCAAAATGCCATTCTGTGCAATTGTAACATGCCATCATCGCAGTGAATCAGTAAAATTTACCAAGAAATATATCTTTCACAGGTAAGAATTGAAAAGTAATTGCGACACTGGGACTGCCTATAAACTTGGCGGCTTGTCCAGTCTAATTGTTATTCGGATGTCTGTGGTTAGAAATAATTGAGGCGGTCAAATAATTGTATTTTAATTTGAAATTATTTTACTCTCATACTTTGCAAGAGAGGCGATACAAACTATTTTGGGAAAAATTGATTATTTGATAGTCCCTCTCTTGTTACTAAACTCCAAGTTAAATTATATTTCATTCAATAATAAGTTCAGTTGTGTTACGTTTTAATTAAAGATTTAGATTCATCTTCTCTGTGAAAATTTTCATAGAAAATTTTGGTTATGTTAGGTACCTACTTATGTGTTAATTGTTTAGGTTAATTTAGTTAATGAATACCTTTATATAAACAATTGAAATTCAATTTTAAAAATTGATTTCGTAGTTAATGACTGCGTTTTTAAATTGATTGGTGCTAGCATCATAAAATATTGTAAGAAGTGACCTAAAGAGTCGTCCAATAAGATTATGAAGATGTGTCCACGCAACAACAATGTGTATTTTACTTGATAAATACGTCCAAATATAGGGTATTTTATAAATAAGTTTTTATTTTGTAATACAAAACTTGGGGGTGAATTGGAATCTAAATATTTAACATTTATCTCAGATATCATAGAATCCATTAATGAATGAAATATGGTATAATCTAGCTGTAAAATACTGCTGCTATTTAGAAGTAGTGCCAAATTCAATAATCTTCCTTTAATGTCAACTACTAACTAGACTTATAAACAGTAGGTTTCCATTTTACAATGTTTTTAAATAGCTCAGAAACATACCTAGGAAAAAGTAGTAATTCTTTATTTCTATAGTTATAGAAAGTCAAATAATTACTGCTGTCCACTAGCTAAAACGTCGTTTACTGAGGAGCACAATTTTTCGATATAAAACTGAAAACTATATTAATGGAAAACTGGAAATTCGGACTAGGCATCTCTTATATTGCTATTTATTTATCATAAAGATATTTAAAGGGACTTTGCATGTAAAACAACAACAGTGTGTTTAATCGTGCACAATTTAAATTACTTATCAGCCAAACTAAACATTATTTTCATGAGTTATCGGAGTTTTGGCTAGTGGACGACAGCATAAGGTATCATAGCCCTTTACAACAGTGTGTTGATTTATAATTTGCAAACTTATCTAATTTTTTTTCTACTACTGGTTAGATAAGACGTGTCGCACAAATATTATTTACTGTAAGACTGCAAAGCTAAGAGCGAGCTTGATATAAGGAAAGTGAGATTACAGTAAGAGGTTAGTCGTATATAGATTATTGATTAGAATGCAACTATCATATGCTTAAGAAACTTGGAACGCATTTACGTAAATGTCTTTCATGGTATTTTGGCAACGTATTTCTATGTATTCAGGTTTTTATATTTACTTGGTGTGATTTCTATCAGTTAAACAGTTTTTAATTTTTTATAACCTAAAAAGGTTCTAGTCTTCAATGCAGCTTTAATTTCGAATATGTTCTTTGTTACCAGTATGTGATGGTTGCTTGTAGGAGGGGATATTTTTTCACAAGCAAATTAATTACTATAACGCCAATCGTTTTATAAGTGCACTTTTAATGAAAAGTAAGCATAGTTGTTAATAACGGAATGTTAATGTTATATAATTAATACAGTAAAATGATGGAAGTATTGATTTAATTTTAACTGGTAACCTAAGATTTCACATAACAATTGTTTTTTTAATGTCAATCAGTATGTACTGTATTCAAAAAGATGAATTAACTAATAAATGTTTTGCATTATAAAGCGACCTTTATTAATAGTACAATTCAACTATAATCGGATTATGCTTTTTATTTATTTATTTTCCAAACCCTTTTTACCCTAATCTATTCAAAAAGGTGAGGAAAAATAAAAATAAAATTCAAAGTTAAAACATTTTTATTTTATAAAAAAATAACCATCTCTCAACAAATTTCTAAATTGGTAACAAATGTTATAAATAGTAGCTTATACAAGAAATTATAGATACATCGCCAGAATTTTTTATTAAAAAATCGAGTAGTACATAGTATTGTTATTAAATTTTATACAATATTGTATTTTGAGAAAAACAATACAATTGTATTAAACGCATTATAAAATCCTTACATTATTCTTCAGCCAGGAATTTTATTTGAGCATTGTACACAAAATGTTGCTTGTTTATGTGTAAAGCATTTGACCCAAGTCGTGGGGTACACAATTATAACAAAATCCATTAGAAAATATATTGCAAAACCGGTCCTTTAGATCGAAAACTAAAATTATTGTAACTATCAGAGCGCATCATTAACTCTTAATAAAGACTTTTGACATATAAATCTAGTAATTTCTCTACATATTTAACCAGTTCAGCAGGTAAAATTGGAAATCAATTTGTTTCAAGTCGCAGAAATCATAAACTTCCAAGTTTTTCTTTAGACATCAAACAATATCAGTACACAAACATCTTTGGATAAAAAATAGAGAAGCTCGTTTTAAAATCCCACTAAGTATATCAACCTATTTTTTATACTCACAATAAGGGCAATTAAATGCAAATTTATTTTCAAAATAAATCTATTTAAAGCCTGTTATTTTCATTAAAAAAAATAGTTGTAAATGTTTGATATTACTTTGCTACTGAGTCCCAAACCGTATCTATTGTAAACAAATAAGAACATGAATTTATTAAATAACAAAATAACCTAATTGTACAATACCATTCTCAAAGTAGACAGTTTCAAAACTTTGATCATTCAATTTATGTATACAATGAATTATTTCCTTCTTACTTGTCTATAGGCTTTGCCAAGTTTAAATTTGAATACACATACATCGACATAAATCAGAAAAGGAACTTCTGATTTTGTTAGATATCATTTAACAACTATCGAATAAATGTATATTTTTACACTTAATTTCTTTTTAAAACATAATCAATTTGGATAAACAAAAATGAGGCACGCTTCACCTTAATTTATGGTAATCATAGACGACAATAAAAAAAACCATAGATTCATCCACTTTTAAAGGACAGAAGGCAATCACAGATTACACCTGTCTTTTTTTGCTGACTTATAATACTAACATCCGCTTTGTCCTCACTTCTCGTACATATTTACACAAGTTACAAGTTCAGTCATTTATGGGCATTTCCAAAAACAATACTACTAGTCGCGGTTTCTGGATGCCTTAGAAACTGTTCGAGAGTGGGTCCGTACCTGCCCATGGGGTCTTTTGGGAACATAATCATATTATTGACCCACGTAAAAGGGAGCAATCGGGTTTCTATGACGGTCCTCCAGCGCGGGTTTTCTTTTGATAAGTCCCTGTAGTTGTCGCCGCTCACTATGACTGCATCGAATTCCGCGGCGCATTGCACAATGTACCTGGTACAAGATTATTGACATAGACACATATATTTACTTTTTTATTCATTCCAATCAAATGAAATCTTTTTTATTATTTTTTTTATCAAAAATTTGAGTGCGTTTGATTACCATTTCACCTGATGGAAAGAAATCAATCAAAATTAGGTTTATTTCCTTATCACAACAAATTAGCAAAGTAAAAGTTTATACATCGGAAGTTGCAGCAACTTATTTGTATTTTATGTGAGACTGATGCCTGTAAAATGTATTTAAATATATATTATATAAGTCATATGTATCGTATAGGTCATCAGGCTCCCACCACCACGGAATAATATATGAATCACACTTTAACATGAGAGAAACCCAAAACGTTAATGTATAAAAAGTCACATTAATATTTATTCATGTAATATGTATAAATAAATTTCCAGAATATCAAATAAATATTCAATCAGCGCTATCTATTTAAAAATAAAGATAAAAACGCTCGTACTGTGGGAACGCAAGAACAGATTACATATTTTCCTTTTTTTCAACAACAATAGGGCCAATACAAACAAACATGTTCATATACACAAATACTTGTACAGACCGGGGATAGAAACCGAAGCCGACGTTTTAACTATCTCACCATACGGAATGTCAAATGCTCCAAAAATGAGGGAGAATGTCCAGCAGTGGACTGCAATAGGTTAACCCATTCAGTGCCGAGCCGAGTATTTGTCATGCCGAGCCCAAGTTTTGCTTTCAGAAACAAACCTTTTGTAATTTTTGTCCAACTATTATGAAGTTTTTACATGACCACTATTTCTTAAGCATGGATTCCGTAAGCTAAAATAGTGTCATTAAAGAATAGAGGTATTATCAGCTAGTGACCAATAAAACTATCACACCTTAGCCACAAATATCGCAGAAACTGCACATACACGCTTTACACACAGTACAGTACAAGCAAACTGAACATATTAAAAGATGCATGTCGAAATCTGCAACTACATGCCGAAAACGCCAATGGGCGGGCAAGGATACTTAATCAAGGTGCCTGGCAGTGTTGCCACCTTAGCCCTTTTGTAGCTAGATCTAGCACTTTTTAGCATAGGTGAACTCCTATTTTAACGATTTAGCCCGAAAAGAGCAATCTAGCTCTTTTTCACTGTCTTGAAAATATTTTTGAATTATGAAGATTCGACATGCTAACAGGTACTTTTTTGCTATTTCATCCGTCATGATGACGATTTTTTAGACGCTCTAAAAAACCGGCTTCATGACATGAGTATTTCAGCATTTTTAGAACAGAAAACCTTTTAATGCCCAATCTAGCTCTTATTAACTTCTCAAAAAGGCCTTTTTCTAAAACTGAGGTGGCAACATTGATTTTACAGTATGGCGGCATCTTTGTAATGTCGTTATTTTTCAAAAAGGCAGTGAATGGGTTAAGTTGAGAGTAAAAATAACCTGTCATCATATGAGGTGATCATTCTGCCCTGAATCTCGCGGGAAGGCGTGTACACCACCAAACCTTGGCGCTCCAGCTCGTCGAGTAGTCGAGGGGACGAGCTTTTGCCGAACTTACACCTGAAAACAAATGGATTAACCAACCACTAAGCTCATAATACGTCGCCACCGAGGGGCACGAGCCTACCCGAATATCCGCGCAGTGCGGATTAGCCGACTTCACGAACAACCTTTGAATGTCTTCGAAGGCGTGGACAGGTTTCCTCACGATGTTTTACTCACCGTAAGAGCGTCGGATAAACGTACATATAAATCCGAAAATAAATTTTTACGTGGCAAGATTTGATCCTGCGCCCGGAATCCGAAGGCAACAGTCCACACCATTGAACCGCCGACGCTCTTTTCACAATTAGTACAAATTGAATTATGAAATAAGTACCTGTACAGAAACATCCAGAATATAATAATTGAGAAACCATCGGTGTTACATACAGTATTTTATATTAAAATCTCATCTTTACATTTCATCATAGCCTATAACGTCACACGGCCAAGGGTTGACTATGGTGAGATTGGGCCGTAACCTACCACGCAAGCTGAATGCCAATTGGTTGGTGTTATCGACTACCAACCTAAGATAGCCGGTATCACAGATTTCCCAATACAGGAGATGGGGCAAGCCGCGTTTTTAAGTGCGACAAATGTAAGCTCAACGAGCATACACTGGCTGCCAGTTTACGCTCTGTGAGACGAGTCAAGACGCACGAATATTAGAAGAAATTACCGTTTTTTCCCAAAATGCCATCCTGTGCAATTGTAACATGCCATCATCGAAATGCATCAGTAAATTTACCAAGAAATATAATAACTTTTCACAGGTAAGAACCGAAAAGAAATTGCGACACTGGGACTGCCTATAAACTTGGCGGCTTGTCCAGTCTAATTGTATATTCGGATGTCTGTGGCCGGTATCGACGGTTACAGTGCTTTCCTGACTTACCGCCATCTCTCAAAACAGTATTACTATAATAGTACTCCCTTTGATAAACAATATACTAACTAGATGCAGAATCTCACTCAAATAGTGGCAAAATTCTGCCCATCGCGTCGGTTGGGCAGAATTTTCATTCATAATCACGTCGCTCACTACATGCATAATCTAATAGTGTGCTCGTGCTTTTGATTTTGTAACCTTTTAGTGACGTGTTAAGGTCAAAATTTAAAAGAATAATTTTATATTATAAATATAAGACTAAACTAGACACAGTCTTGCGGCTCAAACATTTTTGTTTGAGGTTTCTACGTGATTATGCAGTGTTTATTGTTTATCAAAGGAAAGGCGTTTTCTGGTACAAAAATGGCGAAGTAATAAGTATTACATTTATACTGTTTCAAGAGATAGCGATAAGCCTCCATGTGTTTCAGCGTGTCCTTACCAAATTTGTTTGGGACAAATAATCTGGGGGAAATCACACAAAGTGACTTGCACTATGTGACGCGGGATTCCCCAACTGTCCCCCGCGGGATTTACCAACTGTCCCCCGCGGGATTCACCAACTAGCCCCCGCGGGATTCACCAACTGTCCCCCGCGGGATTCACCAACTGTCCCCCGCGGGATTCACCAACTAGCCCCCGCGGATCCACCAACTAACCCCCGCGGGATTCCCCGATTCAGTCAGCGATCAAAACCCAAAACTTATTACTAGACCAAAGGAGACAGTGACAAAATAAGCCTTATTAAACTGTCTACACAAAACAGTCCTCTGCAGCGCCCCTGATGATTTCAAAATTCATCGAAAATATTCCGGTAAATTCTAGAAAATCTATTCATGAAGTTTCCCTTGATATATAGCACTATAGAAAATGTAGAAAGTATCTGTGGGAACTTCATTGTTCGTAATATTTTTACTGTGTGTGATATAATTATATTAACTAACTACATACGTTGTTTCCCATGAAAATAAATAAAAACATCATACAATATATTTACCTGAACCTAGGCACAAACGCCTTGACCACGTGACCCCTCTTCAAGAAATAATCTATGCAAATTTTGAGACCCTCCACGGAAAACTGCCTCCCTTTGCCGTATCTGTAAGTTGGGATATGTTTAGTCATAGTCTATGGTCGGACTGCAGACCATTTTAACTGCATATTAACTCTTGTATAAAGTGATGTTTTCGCTGTGAAATGTTGAATCTTGTTCAAACGCTATACCGCTAGGAAACATAAATTACGTTTATCGCTGCCCACAAGTATATACATAACACATTTAGTACAAATAATGCAGTAAGAACTACTTTTATTTAATAACTGTATATATCTTATTTTATATCTGTGTGTCTTTTTATTTGAATACTGATTTGTATCTGTATATTTCTCTTTATATTTATATATATATATATGAAGTTTTTTATTTTTATATATGCACCCAAATGCCCCTTAATAAACCGATTACTTTTTCTCCATTCTAAGTTTGCCTGAAAGAAATTGCCCTGTGCGATAAGGCCCTCATTGTACCTACTTTATTACTATTTATTTGTTTTGTTTCTTGTGTAGAATGCAATAAAGAATTTTAAAAAATAATAAGAACAACAACAACAGGAAGCAGCTCAGATTATGCTCGTCTGCCGTTGATTTACAACCACTCCCTTTTTCTCTTCATGACTCTTCAACGTCATATTTAACTAACGTTTAATCTGATAACGTTGCAATCAACGTTATGAACTATTTTAAATTATGGCGTTTTTTATTTAAACTTAAATAGATAGATAGATATGATTCTTTATTGACACCAAAAAAAGATACATATTTAACAACAAATGAAGGGAAATAATGCAATTCACGCGGCCTTATCGCTTGGAGCGATCTCTTCCAGACAACCTCACAAACAACATGAAAGGGCAAGACAGTGCAAAGTAAGAAAAGCTTTATCAACTTATAAATACATAATTATATTTCAACATTAACATATATACACATATAAAATATAAATTAACATAAAAAATATATTTAAATATAAAAGACATATATAAATATCGTATCTATATATATATATATATCCGTGTCACCGAAATATAAACCGATTTCCTGAAATCACGTAAATAAAATAAAATTATTTATAAAATTAGTAACAATTTTCGTGTCACCCAAATTACCATTTTGCTGAAACCTGTTAATTTTATCAAGGGTTAACAGTATAGGTAAATATATTACCGTCACCAAACCGTCTAGATACAATTATTTTGTCCTAGACAAATCGTGTGATAAAGTAAATAGACTAAGTTTTCTTCCTTCGACTTACGTCGATCCTTAGTAGTCAACAGCCATCGGCTTGCCTCTATTAAATTTTTTTATTCCATCGTGAAACATATTCCATAGCAAACAAGCAGACGGTTTAGGGGAAAACAAGCTTTGGATAAGGCATCTTTAATGTTGCTATTTATCACCAAAAGATATCAGGGATTAATCATGTAAAACATCACTTATAGTGTGTATAATTGTGCACAATTTAAATTGCTTATCAAGCGAACTAAAAATAGTGCTTGTCAGTTAACGGTGTTTTAGGCAGAATTGTGTGAAGAGACAATAGATGCTTTTAAAGTTTCTTTTTTTTATGTTATAGCGGGCAAACGAGCGGACGGCTCATCTTATGGTAAAAGACGCCGTCGCCCATGTACACTTGCAATACCAGAGGGCATAGAAATGCGTTGCCGGCCTTTTAAGTGGGAATACGCTCTCTTCTTGATGGACGCCAGGTCCAGTTTTTTTTAATTTCTTCCTATTCAACCTATCGCAGTCCACTGCTGGACATAGGTCTCCCCCATTTCGCGCCAGATATCCCGGTCCTCCGCTTTCCTCATCCAGCCTCCACCAGGACCTTCGCAAGTCGTCGGTCCATCGGGCCGGAGGGCGTCCTACGCTACGCTTGCCGAGACGCGGTCTCCACTCCAGAACTCGTCTGCTCCAACGGCCATCGGTTCTGCGACATACGTGACCAGCCCACTGCCACTTCAACTTGCTGATCCGGCGGGCTATGTCGGTAACTTTAGTTCTCTTACGGATTAAATCATTTCTGATCTTATCCTAAGAGAGACCCCGAGCATAGCTCGCTCCATTGCGCGTTGAGTGACTTTGACTGTGAACCAATCCCGCAGTCAGTGTCCATGTGTCAGTGTCATGTTTTAATTTCTTTATTAATTCTTTATCGCAATTGATAGTCTTGTTGCTTTATAACAAAATATCATTTGGACCATTTTCTAATTAGTTCTCTTGTTTATTGAGTTTGCTTCTTAGTAGGTTAATTCTTCCAAAGCCTTTTACAAACTGGGTGTGAATATTAAGCATCCTTTCAAAGCATGGCCTTCCGCGGTAGATTTCTTGATCAGAAAAATATCGTTTTAAGATCTAGTTTAAAAGTACCGATTTCCGGGGTTGTATAAAGAAGCTATTTTTTATTAGCTGGTATTTCTGACGTATGTTATTTGTATCTGGTATTTCATGACGCATGTATATTGCTAATTTGTGGCCAGATTCTTCACTGTCTTGTACATATTTGAGTTATAATTTGCAATATCTGGTATAATAATAATAAATAAATAAATATCTACTGACAATCACACAGCGCCATCTAGCCCCAAGTTAAGCGTGAAGCCTGTATTATGGGTACTTAACAACGGATAAACATACATGTATATATATTTTTTTTGTAAATACATACATATTATACATAGAAAACACCCAGACCATTACAAACAGACATGTTCATGCACACAAATTTTTGTACTGCCGGGATCGAACCGGGAACCCTTATGTTGCGGCCGACCTCACCGCAACACCAAATGGTCGTCAACCAAATCGACCAAGTCGTAATATCCAAAAGTTAACTTTCCTTCTTTATTTACGGATTGCGTATTTTTAATCTGGTAATTGGTGATGATGACGCGTGTATTTTCTAATTTATGACGAGTTTTTTGTCTTGTAGATCTTGAGTTTTATTTTGTAGTATCAAGGGAGTTACTACATCTCTTAAAATAGTATTACAATGATGACACGTCAGCATTTTTGTACCAGAAAAGACGAAGCAATATTATTGTAATACTGGTCCAAGAGATGGCGGTAAGCGCCAGGTTTTATTCATCATAGCTCATTAAAGTCCCCGACCGAGGGCACGAGCCTACCCGTATAGGGTGATTAGGCCTTAGTCGTCCAGCGGGCCAGTGCGGATTGGACGACTTCACACACAACCTTCGAATCTCTTCGCAGGCGTGCATGAAGGTTTCCTCACGATGTTTCCTTCACCGTAAGAGCGTCGGATAACGTACATATATTTTCGAAAATTCGAAAATACATTGGTACGTGTAGGGATTTGAACCTCAGACATTAATAACTGTCAGATTCGCTTCTAGCAATCAACCATCACATTCCACTGCAAGACTTAGTATGCTTCATAAACTGTGTATATGAATTATATACTATGTCTCACGCGGTCCTATGCAGATGGGTGGGCGTCAATAAAAATAACAGTCGCACGATTTGTCCAAACAAATAAAAGTCGAAAAAGTCTCAAAAACAAACTATAAAAGTAAAAAAAGTTCATGTGTATCCAATTAATTATGGACAACTAGCGTTGTTAATTAATTAACAATTTTTTTAATTATAGAATGACATTTCCAAATTTTATTAAGATTGAAATTTACTATAGAATTATTGATTGGCAAATTGGTTAATTTTTTTTTAAATAATAATAATAATAAATATCCACTGACATTCACACAGCGCCATCTAGCCCCAAGTTAAGCGTTAAGCCTGTATTGTGGGTACTAAACAACGGATAAACATACATATATACATTTTTTTTGTAAATATACATAGAAACACCCAGACCATTACAAACAGACATGTTCATGCACATAATGTTGTATTGCCCGGGATCGAACCCGGAACCCTTGGTGTTGCGGCCGACCTCTCAACCGCAACACCAAATAGGTCGTCAAATTTATTGTAATGTATTGTCTATAATTGTCATTTTACTTATAAAATATTGTTAACTATTTTCATGTAATGTTTTAAGATGTAAGTTCAGAAATAAAGGCTATTTGAATTTGAACTAGCGTTGTCACGCGATGTTACCCGCATATAAGGTATAGATAACTCCATACAATTTTTTTCAAGATCGCTTCATCCATTTAGACGTAAAGAAGTAACAAATATATACACTCACAAACTTTCGACTTCATAATATTATTGTGATTTAATTTAATCAATTAATTTTGTCAATGTCACAAAATATTATACTAGGTGATAAACTCGATACTGACTCGTGTTATGCACTTTTGTGTTTCGGGATGAGGGCACTGTAGCTAGTGAAATCACCGGGTATAAGAGACCTAACAACTGTCGTCTCTGGTGTCGGGTGCAGTGCGGCATTGACGGAGAAAAATAACTGTCTAATAGTTATTGGTCTCCTTAAATGCCGCTGTCATTGTCAGGCGTATCACTTACCATCAGGTGAGAGTCTTGACCGTCCTGCACACTTTAACATTAAAAAATGGTGTCGAATTATCCTATTGAGCAATGTGTGAAATAGAATCCTCATCATTACAGCCTTATAGGTCCACTGCTGAACGAAGGCCTCCCCTAATAATTTCCACGCGGGCCGATCCCTAGCAGTTGACATCCATCTGCTACCGGCCACCTTAACCGGGTCATCAGGTTTGGGGTCAGGTTGGGGGTAGAAAATAGAGTAGATTGCTTGTAAACCTTTCATTCCACCAAATATTCCCCACGAGCAGGTGAGATTGGCTTAGGTCACTGAGAATAGGTTTTATTATTCCATTTCTGGACCTAGAACTCCCCCAAATACCTAGTTTTAATGATCTTATGTTAGTTTGTAAATCTTCAGAACATTATTTGGCGGGATACAACCACGGGCAGGTCAAATTAGCTTGGGTCACCAAAGAAAGGTGATATTAATAAATTTCTGGACATAGGTCTCCTCTCCTATCTTTCATGATCTTATGGTTGTTTTGAAGTTCCCTTATTCCTTGCTATTTGGTAGAATGCACCACAGGTAGGTGAGACAGGCTAAGTCACTAAAGATAAAAAAAATCCACTGACATTCACACAGCGCCATTTAGCCCCGATTAAACGAAGAGCTTGTAGAGGGTACTAAACAACTGATAAACACACTTATATATTTTTTTTGTAAATATATTGAACCCCGAACCCTTGGTGTAGCTGCCGACGTCTCGACCATTGCACACCATGGTTCGTCAATGCGAGTAAATAGGTCCTTCATCAGCTCATTAAACGACCAACCGAGGGCACGAGCCTATCCGTAAGGGTGCTATCCGCCTTAGTCGACCACGCGGGCCCAGTGCAGATCGGCTGACTTCACGCACAACCTTTGAACGACTCACTGCTGGAAACAGCCCTTTCCTTACTGAACAATGGGGAGACTAGGTTATCATGCTACCAGTTGTTACTTCAATCATTTACTCAATCAGCTTAAAACGTTTTGCTTTTGGAGCCTTCCCTCACAGCTCTATGGGGAGATTGGGTTATCATGCTCTCAGATGTTACTTCAATCATTCACTCAACAATCCTCATACGACTTACTGCTGGACACAGGCTATCCGCCACAGGACAATGGGGAGACTGGGTTATCATGCTCTCAGATGTCACTACATCATTCACTCAAGCCTAAAACGACTCTGTTGGACACAGGCCTTCTTTCATAGCTCTACGGGGAGATTGGGTTATTATGCTCTCTGATGTTAATCCAATTATTTATTCAACTCGCCTAAAACGACTCACTGCTGGACACAGGCCTTCTCTGACAGGACTATGGTTAAATTGGGATATTACTTTATATATATATTCATTATTGCTCTCAGATGTACTTTAATCATTTACTCAACAAGCCTAAAACGTCATTACTGTTGGACACAGGCCTTCCCTCACAGGACTACGGGGAGATGGGTTATCATGCTCTCAGGTGTACTTCAATCATTCACTCAACAATCCTCATACGACTCACAGCTGGACACACAGGCCTTCACTCATAGCTCTATGGGGAGATTGGGTTATCATGCTCTCTGATGTTAATCCAATTATTTATTCAACTCGCCTAAAACGACACACTGCTGGACACAGGCCTTCCCTGACAGGACTATGGTTAAATTGGGATATTACTTTATCATACATTTTTTGTATCAGGATGCACACCGGGCAGATTTGTTTAACTTGGGAAGCTTAAAATGGATGTGACGTCTCACTGCAGAATACAGGTCTTCCCTCAAAGGTCAAAGGGGAGATTGGGCTATGCAATACTTTTGGCAAGTCGCTAGACACTCTTACATTCACTAGGATGCACCACAGGCAGGTTATTTTAACTGGAGAAGCTAAAGATGGATGTAACTTCAATAAGTAATTAAACAAGCCTATATTGTCTCAATGCAGGATACAGGCCTTTTACACATAGCTCTATAGGGAGATTATGCTCTTATAGTTTTTCGCAAATCCCTAGAACTTTGATTTTCACTATGGGCAGGTTATTTGTACTTAGGATGCTAAATAGATGTCACTTCGAACAATCATTCAACAAGCTTATAACGTCTCACTGCAGGACATAGGCCTTCCACACACGCGGAAAACTGGTCTATGACAGCCTATTTCCTTCTTTTGAACCGATCGCAATCCACTGCTAGACTTATTATTATTTGGGTTTTGAGGGCTATTCAGGCTTAAACAGACCAGTAGTCACTTCGACCTAGAAGATCTTTTGTGACTGCTTGACTTAGGTCTCCCCTATTTTACGCTAGATTAAGGCATCAGTCTAAAGGGTTCAACCCTAGTCACCACGCTAGGCAGGCGGGTTGGTGACTGCAGCAATATCTAGTACATAAGATGGCGCCAGGCTATCATTAGCCTATAACGGCCCACTGCAGGGCATTGGCCTTTCCACACTGCTATGGGGAGATTGGACCGTAACCCACTATACAGGCCCAATGCGGCTTAATAGGCTTGATGACATCATTACAGCCTAATTCCACTGCTGAACGAAGGCCTCCCCTAATGATTTCCACGCGGA